>RJWM01002072.1:14557-98870 GCA_004363535.1 Dasyprocta punctata | reverse complement strand
AAGAGAGAAAGAAATGAGAAAAAAAGAGGAATCAACATGTGTCAAGTACAGGAACAAATTCCCTACAGTTAATGTGCTCATTATATATATATCTAAATTATACCAATAAACTTAATTTAAAAAAACAAGTGTGTTGCTGTAAACAGAAGTGTGCATGTTTCAATGTAATATGATGTCTTTAGGTCCTTTGGGAAGATACTTAGAAGATGAATGGCTATGTCCAGTGGAATTTCAATTTTTAGTTTTTTGAGAAATCCTTATATTGGTTTCCATACTGGTTGTACTAGTTTACATTCCTACCAAGAATGTAAAAGTGTTGTTTTTTCACTACAGTCTCACCAGTATTTGTTATTATTTAATTTCTTGCTGATAGTCGTTATTTCTGGAGTAAGATGGTATCTTACTGTTGTCTAAACTTCCATTTCTTTAATGGACAGGAATGTGAAGCAATTTTATTTACCTAAGAAATGTCATTCGTGCCCCTTATTCTGGGGGTTCTAATTTTTTTTGGGGGGTGGGTGCGGTTGTCCCAGCACCATTTGTTAAAGAGGCTATCGACTTTGGTATATGCTTTTGGATTATTTGCCCAAAAATCAGGCTCTGAATATGTCTGAGGCTATATATGTGTCCTCTATTCTGGTCCACTGACGTTCATGTCTGTTTTTGTGGCACTACTGTGCTGTTTTTACCACGGTAGCTTTGAAATACGACTGAAAGTCCAAGATTTTTATGTCTCTCGCTTTGCTCTTGTTACCCAGAATTGCTTTTGCTACTAGTTCCACATGAATTTTAGGACAGTTTTCTCTAGATCTGTGAGGAATACTGTTGGCGTTTCCTGTGGAATCGTTTTATATATATATATCTCGGTTTAGGGAGTATGGCCATTTTGACAATATTAATTCTGCCTATCCAGGAGCAGGAGATGTCTTTCCGTTTTCCAGTGTTCTCCCTAATCTCCTTTTCCAGAGTGCTATAGTTTTCATTACAGAGGCCTTCCACGTAGGCTAACAAAGAATTATTTAATTTTTCTTGATGCAATTGTGAATGATATGGTTTTTCTTAATTTCTTCACAGTGCATTCATAATTGATATACAGAAATACTGATTTTTGTGCATTGATTTCTTTTTATCTTGTTACATTGCTGCATTTGGTTAATCTAGGATTATTTTGGTGGAAGATTGGGATCTTACAAAGGATGATGTCACTGCGAATGATGATAGCTTGACTTCTTTCTTTCCTGTCCGTATCCCTTTTGTTTCTCCCTGAGGTCTGATTGCTCTGGCTAATGTTTTGAATGTTACAGTGAACAGGACTGGGGATAGCAGACAGCTTATCTTGTACCTGGTTTTTGTTGTAAACCTTTCAGCTTTTCCCCTTTAATATGATGTTGGACACTGGCTTTCCTTAAACGGCTTTTATAAGATTGAAGTAGACTGTTATATACCTATTTTCTTCAAGGTTCTCACCTTGAAAGAATGTTGTTGTTTTTTGTTTGTTTGTTTGTTTGTTTGTTTTTTTGGCCTCTATTGAGTTGATCATATGATTTTTGTCCTTCCTTCTGTGTCTGGGGGAATTTTTAAAATGAAGAATTACTCCAGTTTATCTTGTGGACAAACCAAAGTCCTAACTTTGGCTTTTTTCAGTGAGGTGCTGAAGTTCTAGTGAACATGTGAACCCTCCTTTGAAATGCTTGCTTCCATGCTGCATTTTATAGGTACAGTCAGCAAGATGTGTGCCCTGGAGCCCTTTTGTCATCAAGATACTAATTTGCAATGAAGTCATTGATAATGTGCTCCCTGCCTTCATTGTTTCCCCTGAAGCAGGAAGTTATTCTAGCTCAGGAATGTAACTCGCTGGTGGAGAAAGAAAATAGTCCTCTGGGAATCTAACCCTGGAATGTCAGCCTCGAGCTATGTATTAACTCACATACAAATATGATCATTAAACTTCTGAAATGTAGAACATAACTTATTTTAAATATTTGATCATAATAGAAAAATAAAATAAGATAGATTAAATAACTACTCATAAAAAAAAAAAAACTTCTTTATTAAAAGAGTAATGTTAGCCAGCAGAAGTTATGCCTATAATTTCTTGGTGTTTTTAACTTTTCTCATTGTTTGCTTTTTTCTTAGTACATGATTGTGGTACATAATGACTGCATTCTCTGTGGGAAGTTGGTTCATGTTCATAATACATCTTTTTTTTTTTTTTTTTTTTTTTTTTTTTTTTTTTTTTTTTTTTTTTTTTTTTTTTTTTTTTTTTTTTTTTTTTTTTTTTTTTTTTTTTGCGGCAACGGGGATTGAACTCAACCTCGCGCCTGGCAGACAGGCGCTTAAGCCACTGAGCCAAACTCCCAGTCCTGGTTTTTTTGAGGCAGGGTCGCACTGTGTAGCCCAAGCCGGCCTTGAACTCACAACGCTCCTCCTACCTCAGCCTCCCTAGTGCTAGGATTAAAGGCGTGCGCCACCACGCCCGGTTTTCATAATACATTTTAATTCTTTTTTTTTTTATCTTCTTCACCGCCCTTCCCTGGCCCTTCCCTCCATCTCTTGGTGGACTCATCTTTTGGATCTTCTACTTTTGCAAAAGATCTATATCCCTATTTCCTATTATCTAGCTTTTACTTTGCCCTATAACTTTGTAATGAGCTTTTCTGGTTACTTTTCCTGATTGTTTTTATTGGTATTAAGAACTTAATTTATTCACTTTATGTAATCAATTTCTTGGCATATTCAGTTGACACTCTTTAAACTATAGAAATATAGTTCAATTGCCGAGCGTGGTGGCGCACGCCTTTAATCCCAGCACTCGGGAGGCTGAGGTAGGAGGAGCGTTGTGAGTTCGAGGCCGGTTTGGGCTACAACGCGAGCGCAAGGCCGGCCTGAGCTACACAGTGCGACCCTGCCTCAAAACACCAGGGCTGGGAGTTTGGCTCAATGACTTAAGCGCCTGTCTGCCAGACGCGAGGTTGTGAGTTCAATCCCTGGTGCCGCAAAAAAAAAAAAAAGAAAGAAAGAAATGCAGTTCAATTTATCTCAACTGTTTTCCCAATTTGCCAACTGCATTTGTCTGTGTTATTTTGTTCACAAATTGACGCTTTTCCTTGTCTTGTGAAAACCTAGTTTCATGCAATGCTTCTGCTGCAAAAGCAATTAATTTCCTGTTCCCAAGGTTTCCTGCTATGTTTCCTAATAAACATTTACTCTTCCATAAATCCTGCAATCTGTTGCTTTGCTTTTTGAAAATCTGCTCCGAAAAATTATAACCAAAATTGATAACTGTTATTTTTAAAGACTGAAAAGTAATCAATTAAAAGATGTTACTTCATTAGGAACTCAGAGTATGAGACTTTCATTTGGAAAGTGGTGTATAACAGTAGTCATTTTACAAAAACATGATTTTACAGAAAATATAATGTGCTTCCAAATTTTGGATTAACTACAGATACCTTTGACATAGTAGAGGTAGTAACAAGTTTCCCTGCACTCATTCTGAATAAAACTGAGGAAAGGAAAGGAATGTACAACCCTTTCACAAGGGTTAAATCCAGATGTTAATTAGTGAGCATTTGTTTGCAGATTTCCTGGAGTATTCCTACAGATTTACCATGCACACCAGCTAGAAAACTAGCCAGGTGTACGTCTTCTCTCAATGGCAAGGAAATGCATGGACAGAACTGTTATTTTAAGTAAATAGCCATACATTTTTGAAATAGCAAGACATACAGACACAGACTCAGCATCCTGGGCTCACTGGATACTAAATATGTTTTTGCAGCACAAGCTTGGAGTCACTTGCCATTTAGCAGTGGTTTGAACGTTTAAAATCAGATAGTATCTCAGAAACATCCCTTCCTTTCAAAGGAAAAAGCCAAAAGTAAACTCAGGGGATTTAATTTATCAAGTCTAGATTACCCACTAGTTAGGGCCAGAATGGTATGAAGAAACCAGACTTCAAATACAGGTCCTTTCTGCCCCATTTTATTCTTTTAAAACAGGAAAACTGGATTAACTTTTCACTAGACCGCATTCCCGTCCTTATGAAAGACAAATTCTCGTCCTGTTGCCTAAACGCTAGTGTGGATCCTCAGTATGTAGACCGAGAGACAATTACTAACCTGTGGTCTATGGTTAGACTCTCCTCTCCTTTTCGAGCAGTTCACAGTCATTTCCAGTGTTACATGATCAGATTCTCTGTTACCTGTATAACTTCACTTCTAAAATCATCTTTTCCTTGAACCCTGTGCCTTGTAACACCTGCCGGCTGTCCCTTGGATTGAGGGCCTTTGCACTTACCCTCTTCTCAGTGTAAGATGTTCTTCCACCAGGTATGATGGGAGCCCACTACTTCATCATGTGTTCAAATCTCTGAACACAGGTTACCTTATCTATAAGAACATTCTTGCTTGTCTTTTGTAGACCTATCCTAACCCTACAATTCTTTCTCTTATTCTGTGCTTTTCTTTTTTCCCTCTCTATACTCCTTATAATTAGTTTGCTTGCTGGTCTAGAACAGTGTCTGGAATATATTCAACAAACATCTAAGGAAAGAATTTCCCGACACATACTGTTTCTCCTCTGGGTACACATTTCTCCAACTCCCTTCAATGCTCAACATATGTCACTGCAGTCAGCTGTAAAGAAACATACAAAATGAAGAGTTAACATTTGTAAAGGCGCTAGGAGGAAAGTGCGTCAGTAAAAAAGACAACAAAGTAACAGATCTTTGTCAGATGGGTACGCATAACGGAAAATGAACCATAAACATCCAAGATAATAATAATTCTTCCCAGCGTTCTATCTTGCTCTTGATGGTATAGAGTTAGAGCCATTCCCAGAATTCTAATAACATATTTAGTAAACACCTATCTCCACGATTAGTACTTCTTATTTCCATGTTGTAATGAAGTGTTTGTTTCTGAGCTGATCATAAGTTTCTTAATATCAGAGACTACGCTACATCTTTGTTTCCCACAGACTAATGGCTTAAACAGAGAGCATGCAAGCAAGTGGATAATTAGTTGGCTTAAATTAGACATCAGAGTTAAAGGACAAGAAGGAGTCCATGATATTAGTGCCTTCATTTTACGTCTGCGGCCACAGCACTCCTATCAAATGCCTGTGTATAACGGACAATTGGGAACGGAAACAGAAAGAATAAAATAGTTAGTAAGGAGACATAGTTGAAAAAAGGCAAAAGTTCAGAGGAAAGGAAGGTTTGCTTGGTTCATGCCAAAAAGGTGAGGGAAAACCTAAGGTAAAGAGATAGAGATGCTTATCCAGGAAGAAACTAAGACATAGCACTTCATTACAATGTTTCTTAAACTTTGTATGGACTCGTTACATTTAAAACAACCAATTCCTCATCATTAAGAGGTTTTCACTGGGCACTTACCCACCGTGTGTCTCTGCCTGAAAGGCTTCACTCTTCCTCTGTCTTGGGAAAAATTTTACAAGCTTAAAACACACTGTAAAACTCATTTCAATTATTCTATTTAGCTAAGCACTCTTACTGGAACTTTATTTCACAAACAGATTCTTAGGATTTAATTTCTATGTATGACTACCACATGCTAATGTTCACATACTTGTAATAATATTCACCTAAAAGAAGCAGTCCATAGATATTTTAAACTAAACAATTTTAATTTTTTTCAAACATGCTATAATAATTAATTAATATCAAATTGCCTATGCAACAAAAGTTTCAACTACCAAAGACTTCTTCTTAAGAAGTACAACAAACATTTTATACAGAAACCCCTGGAAATCCATCATTCTAATAGATGTTTGCTAACCACTGTATGAAAAGGTAAGTGTGTGTAGGCACTGAAATAACTACTTATCCTGAGAAGCCAAATCCCATAAACCCAGTTAAATTGACTCTACTCGAACTGATTCGATCAGAGAATCGCTTGCCAAGAGTCAGTGGCATTTGAACTACTGGTAAAAATAGTATCTTAAACTACTGGCAAGCTAGAATCAAGGACAACAGCAGGAAAGCATCTACAACGAAGGATTCTAGGGCATCCCTCCTAGGGCTTCTGAAGGATATAGACTAACGTTATTTAGGCTACTGTACATATTATTATAAAACACTCCCTAGTAAGAAGTCAATGGTAAATGTAGAAGCATTTAATGAGTGTACATAGAACACGTGTTAGGATTTTGAAAAGAGTTACTATATACGATGTATACACACATATAGTGTATCTATAGAATATTGTATACATATAACATAAAATTATAAAATTCCAAAATGTTCAGATTATTCTAGTATGACTTTGTAGCTTACATTTATTTCATTAAGTTATTTTCATTACCACTGAAAACATTTATTGGTTGTACTTGATGAGAGTCGCTATGGTAAAATGTTTTACACACAGTCATCACATTTAATCCTCATAAGAATCCTTGGAGGCAAGTTCTTATTTCCCTGTAGACTTAAACAAACAGATGCAGCATAGCTAAGATAAGCTTTTTGCACATAATATCTTTATAGTTAACTGAAATTAATAGGCTGATATATGTAAGTTAGAAAAATGTGAAACAAAGCAAGACACAATTCAGTGCTAATTGGAATTTGGCAGAAGCTATTGGGGAAGAGATGCCACAAAGTACAGGAAAAGTCATAGATGATTTTAGGGAGAAAATAAGCTTAAGTCATGACAAATAGATACATATTGATATATATTGATAAATCCAGATATAGATTGATAAATGATTATCAAATATTGATACATATATTGATAAATTCACAGGGAAATGAGAAATATTTGAATCAACAGAGTAACATTTTATAATTAAAAACAGGCATTAGAATATAGTGAAACAAGAAAATTTCCAAAAGTAGTTTCATTACATAGTTTTATCTTCAATAAGACATTTCTCTTTCATTTAGAAAACTGTTCTGTGAAGTGTGTCAAGTATTTGATATTTCCAAATCTTTGTGTCTATATCCAAAATCTTTATTTATGGAGTTCATGCTATAAAATGTTTATCTTTTGATAACAGTAGTTTGTAGTTTTTCTTAATTTTTAAGTATATAATCAACTACAATCTTTTCACTCAAACTACTTTTAATCATGGGTCTATTCACTTTCTGTTGCTATAATGAAATACCTGAGGCTAGATATTTTATAAATAAGTGAAGGTCTGTAGTTTGGGAGGCTACAAAGTCCAAAACTGGATGAACTCCCCCAACTTTGGCTATATGACATCATGGCAGACAGCACAGTGGAAGAAGAGTGTATAAGAAAGAGAGAAATCACGGAGAAGCCAGAGAGACCATCAGGTATCTCCTTTTATAGCTATCTCAGGAGAAGTACTTGTGATAACTATATCAACTTCCCCCTAGGACAACACTCTCAATGACTTAATTACTTCCTACTACACCTCACTTGTGAGGTTTTGCTACCTCTTGGCACTGGCACCCTGGGGACTTAGCTTTCAAAACCAAAATCCTGAAAGGGGAGATAGCACTCTTCCCCCTCAGATCTTCTTAGTTTCATGATTTTTTTAAAAAAAAGAAGTTAAGCAAATTATAAGCAATTTTCAGCACCAGGGATCGAACTCACAATCTTACACCTGCCAGACAGGAGCTTAAGCCACTGAGCCAAACTCCAGCCCTAGTTTTTTGAGGCAGGGTCGCACTATGTAGCTCAAGCCAGTCTTGCACTCACGTTGTAGCCCAAGCCAGCCTCGATCTCACAACACTCTTCCTACCTCAGCCTCCCGAGTGCTGGGATTAAAGGCATGTGCCACCACGCCTGGCTCTATAAGCAATTTTAAAACATACCAAGTGTTTAAAGAAGGAAGGATATTGGTTTATAAACTGCTTCAAAGAAAAACTATATTCTGAGAAATTTTAGCCACTGGATAAATATGTTTAAAACGCCATTAAAGGACATAATGTTTTGCTCATGGATTGCTGATTGTTTGAAAAGCTTGTGTTCTTTCTTTGGTTATATCAACCATTTCAAAAGAACATAGTCCATCATTAAAGGTAATACTTAATGTTTTCTTAGAGAGATCAAAGACCCAATCTTCTGGTAATGGCTGGTATTTCTCCCTGGGATCTCCTGCTGTATAATAAGTTAGTATTTCATTAGGAGCATGACTACATGAGTTCACTCAAATATGAGACTCCTATCATTTCTATACTGAAAGAGTGTTCTTGAAATTAACTACATCCTTACATAACTGACCACTAATTCCTTTGTACTTTCTGTGACAATCTCCTTATACATTTCTCTTTTAAAAAATGCTAATATTTTATGTCCCCTCATTGAGGCCAGGTGTTTTGGCTGCTTTTCTCTCACTGAGATGAAATACCCCACCCTCAAAATTAAAGAAAAAATGATTTATTTAGTTCACAGTTTGTGGAGGTTTCAGCCCATAATCAGCTTGTTTCAAGGTAAGGTAGCACACGGCAGAGGGGTAGCAGTTCATGCTGGAGGTAGACAGTGAGGCAACAAGGTGGGGGGGGGGAGAGGGAGAGGGAAGATTCTTTCCCTTATATTGTATGCAGGCTACACACGCTAGGGTGTATGTAGCACTCACACCCTCAATCCCAGAATTGGACCATGAATCCATCAAAAACTCAAGATTCGATCATCTCTGAAAAGCCTGCCCCCCATGACTGCATGAGACTTTGGGGGGCATCTAGACACAAACCCTAACACCAACCAAATATCTGCCTGTGTTGACATGACAGTGTCACATAAGATTTCAAAATCATCTATTCTCAGGTATCCCTGCCTCATATACCTTTAATCCTCCTTAGTATTCCTCATTAATACTCTGTTTTTCAGGGTATAAATGTGTGTTTGTGTGTCTATAAGTATTTATGTGTGGGGAGGAGGTTTTCTTCAACTTCTCTAAGTTCTATCATTCCTGAAATCATTTTTACTCTAAACTGTGGGAACCACATTTCATATTTACCAAGATTTCCTGTGAACTAAACTTTTTTATAAGGTCCTATTTTTCTCCATTTCTTGGCCTCAACTGAAAATTCTTTCCCTGAATCCCTTTCCAGACTTTGGGTTTCATAATCCATTTGGCAATATCAATTACTACCTATTTCTCAAGCTCTGCCATTAACTTCCATTCTTATTAGACTCTGACGATCATTGGAATATTTCCAATGGGCAACAGAATTTCTCTACTTCCTAAATTCCAGCATTATTCCATCAGTTTAATAGCTTGAAAGTCTTAATTTGTTTAAACTGGGATTTAATCATTTTAAATCATTATGTTTGCATCCTAACTTATTTCTGGTCATTACTCAGATCCATTTGATCTCACCTTTATTCTTTTACAAGTTGCTGTTTCTTGAATACATCAAACTCACGGTCACCACTCTGACTGTTTACAAGCTACCTCCTTTCTCTAGAGTGTGTGTGTCAGCCAAGATGATTTCAACTGCAAATAACAGAAAAAAATACAAATCATCTTAAGCAATAGGGCATCTATTGATTAGTGTGTACTCAGCTGGAAGGAATTCAAGTCTGAGTGTTGGTTAACTCAGAGCTCAAAAATGTAATCAAGTTCTTAAGTTCTTTCTGTCTTTTGGTTCAATCATCCATCATGCTGACTCCACTCTATCTAGCCCTCCTGTTCCCAGGATGTCTGCCAGTTGGAATCAATGGGACACTTTCTCTCTGACATCTAGAATTGGATTCTCTCCACTCTCCAGAAGAGCTATCAACTTCCCTTCCAAGAAACTCTTAAAAAGCCTCTTTACATCTTATTCTTCAAGAAAAGAGCAATATGCCAATCCCTAAATCAGTAATTGTGGAAAGGAAGAAGAGATTATTTTGATTATTCACAGGAATTAGGATTTGACAATATGAATTAGTAATGGGCATTTGGGAAGATACCTATGTATGCACAGAGAGGAATGACCCTTATGTTAGATTTTCATCCAGTATGATACATATTCATCTAGCACGGTATAGTACTTGAGCTTAAGGATCAACTTAAGGGCAAGTATGATTTCTATGATCCTTAGAGCAATGATGTGAAAAACTACTTTTTCTTAGTAAATTACATTTTACAAATGAATGCTATGTTGAGGTCATTTGAGAGTTATCAAATCAGCTCTCCCTTTCTTACAGAGAAGGTACATTAGCGATGATTTCTCATCTACCTAGGAAACTTTTTTGTTTTGTTTTGTTTTTGTTTTGTGTGGGGGTTTTTTGTGTTGTTGTTTTGTTTTGTTTTTTGTTTTTTGTTTTTTTGGTTTTTGGTTTTTTGGTACTAGGGACCAAACTCATGACCTCACACTTGCCAGGCAAGCACTTAAGCCACTGAGCTAAAATCCCAGCCTACCCAGAAAGCTTCTTAAAATTAACTTTAAAACTCTCTGGAGATATCCTGAGACTCTAAGGGTAGCATTAAAAAATTTTTGTGTTCTATTGTTTTGTTTTGTTGAGCAATGCTCAATTATCTTAGCCAGGTTATTAAATACAGCTGACTATTAGCTAACACAAGAATTGTGTCTGAAGTTCCCTGTTATTTATCCAAAAACAATCTATGTATCCTAAATATCAGGACTGCTGTTATCATAGTTGATATTTAGTTATGAAAAGAAGGAGCTCATTATGATTCTACTTCAAATATAGTACTATCATCACTGCATAAAAATGTGTATCAGGAATGCACAAAGATAGACTCTCCACATTCTTTATGAAACATAATATGTATTCATCTACATCCAAGTCCGGCCTAGAGTTTGTTTGTCCTAGGTAATGACTTGACAAAAGAAAAGTCTTCCTTGGATCATTTAATTCAGAACCATGATCTGAACTTCTTTGGACCATGATTGGTGCCAGTAGGTTTTTTTTTTAATAATTAAATGCATGACCATATTGAACCTGAATGGCTCATTTACATTTTGAGTTATCTACATTTTGGATTCTTGACATTTTGATTAAAAGTTTAAAAACCAAATCTGCCAACACCTACATTTCTCTGCATTATGCATTTTCACTATTCTCTTATTGATGAGACATGGGAAAAGGAGAGAGTAAGTCATGTATTTTTAGTAACCAGGCCAGACTCCCTACAAGGATATTGCCTTTCTAGAAGAATAGACAGAGATCAGTCATGTGGGGGAGTTCATAAAGTATATTAAACTCACATATTAGAATTGTTTTTCTGTGATCTACCAAGTCTAGGACTATTGGCCTCTTCTCTGGAACAATCACTGTTATACAAGAACAAGTCAGCAGTAAGATTGTCACACTTGTGAAAGTTTCTGGTTGCCACTTCTTGGACTTCAGAATTTGGGCAGAATTTCTGCTTTGTTCAAGTTACTCCATAGTCTGGACAGAAGTGAAAACAGTATTTGATTTCAAGGGACAAGATGCTCTGTTTGGTTGTGACTGTGTCGGTTATTTGTTTGTTTCTAATAAAATCAATAAGAAGAATAATGAGATACAGGGCATGTGTAGCACATTTTTCATCTCTTCATCCCTAGCAGGCATCATTAATCAGAGTTGGCCCTTCTGGTACAACCTACTCTCCTGATTTGATGCATTAAGTATAAGTTAAAAACTGAGATAACTTTGAAAGATATAATAACTAAGAGAGACACAATGACAGCCATAAAAACCACATAGAGTGATAGAAGATGAGTTGCTCAATGGAAATAAGGATGTAAAACTGGTGAAAGACATAAGAAAAATCAGAGACAAGAAAGACAACTTATAAGCAAAGGAAGATATCACTTTAAGAGACTAAGATTTAAAAATTAAATGTGTAATATAAAAGCAAACAAATGCGAAGTGAAATGAAAAAATAACTTTAGATATCAAGAAAAAATAAAATCCATCAAGTTTATCAAATGAAGAGAATAAGAAGAAAAACCATTTGAATGCAAATTAGATAACTGGCAAGATGCTGAAGTTCTGGAAGTCAAAGAGCAGAAAGGAATGGATTTCATTGTTAATGAATGAAAGGAAAACCAGGGCAGGGTAAACTCTGGTTGACAAACATAATTGGCCCTTGCCTTGCACCAATCTGTGTGTGTGTGTGTGTGTGTGTGTGTGTGTTTGATCTCTTCACAGTCTACAAACATTAGTGCCTCCACTACACCACGGAGTGATTGATGTATGACATAACCCTACAGCACTGTTCTCACGGTGACCACATGAATGACCATTCATAGAAACAAGTGGAGCACACCACACTCATGGGCACCTTTCTGCCTTGCCTTCCAGGTCGTCTCCAAATCTTCTCCTCTCATTTCAACACCTTGATTCCTGGTGCCATCTTTTTAGTTGCTTGCCGCAGATAACTGTACCTGCTTTCTATCACATACAGAAAATATCCAGAGGACCCGGGTCAGAATTTTGCCATCAAATTCAAAAATATGCCTGCACCTGTCTCCCTCTTTTCTTAGCATTCTGCAGATGGGTTTGTTGCCCTGATTTTTATCTTAGAGAAAACTATTCCACCATCAATTACTCCCTTTGTCTCAATGTTCTCAAACTGATTGCATTTGTGATTTATCCTACAAGAACAAAATGTTAAAAGCCACCTCTCCTAGCTGAGTTCTGTTTTAAAGCATCTTGTCCCTTCATCTTCTTACTCTGAACTTCATGACGCATTTTCTCTAGAATGTCTGTCTCTTCTCACACTGAACATCTTTTGGTCTGTGGTAGGTAAGATCATTCCAGAATGCTGCTACCAAATGCAGGGAGTTCTTTTCTTCTTGCCTAAGCCAAGTGGGAGTAAGCGATCCCTCTCTCTCTCTCTCTCTCTCTCTCTCTCTCTCTCTCTCTCTCTCTCTCCTTTTCTCTCTCTCTTTCTCTCTTCCAATATCCTTAAAAGGAAAGAAACAATCTCCTCAGTTCCCTTGTCTTTGGCTGGAATACAATCATGACCGTACAAATGGCTGTAGTACAGACCTTGTTTTGAGATTAACACTTTCTCCAGAATTGGTGGAAAGACTGAAATGTTTTTATGTTAATACATGGAATCTTAACGAATATATGTTTGTTGAGGATTCTCAAATTTCTCTCTGCAGGGCGCCATTTGCATTCCTACATTCAACAGCATAATTGGTACAGCTTAGAAATAGACAGATTAATACATTCAGAATCTAACTTTTGATCTCCATTGGTAAACTTGATTTTTCTCTCATGTTTCACTTGCTGTTACTGAAACCGTTACCTGCTGCCCACGGAGTTATGCTGAATGCCTCCCAATTCTGCACGTTTTTCCTCTCATCAGTATCCATCCTTTCCTGTTCATTATGCATCAGTAATCTATTTCACCCTACACTGGCAATAGGCCGTCTTGTCTTAGGTGGACTCTTCTAGTCTCTTCAGCATAGACTACAAGGGTCTGCATCATGCAGTGCTTTGTGCTTGCTAGACTTTTAGGAGGACATTCTTCTTACTCCTGCGCTTCCTCTCCCAGGCTTCTGTCATTTCCTTATACCTGCCAGAGTACTGGGTTTCTCATCCTTTTTGTGTGAACCATGTGGGACACTTTTCTTCTACATGTAGGTGAGTGCTACACTAGGTAAGTGCTGTACTAGCTTTGTTTCCTAAGGGGAAGCCTTTTGAACTCCCAGACCAGGGCCTACTAAAACCTTCCTGTGGCCTACTAAAACTCTAGCTTTAACCAATATGCCAGCGATTCTTTTTAATTTATTTGAAGTAATCACATGTTCATTTTTTTACCTAGAGATGCATGAGCCACATCTGTCCCATACTCCAAACCAGCACTTGGGGTCAGGCACAGCCTCTGGTGCCCACTTTGGTTCTCAGTGAAAACTTCAGACTTCTGATTTCAAAAGTGGTGAGTAGCAGATGCAAAGTTGAAGAAAAGTCTGGAATTTTATTTTAAATATGTTGAATGAGTCCTAGAAGACACTGTCAATTATTACAAACTGACATATTGGCTTGTGTAGAAAACTGAAATATCCAGGGCTATACATTTGAAAATACGGTGCAAAAAATAGTTTTTAATATTTTTCTTCTGCTGTAAAATGTTGATGAGAACTCTGTCATCCAAAATGCAGTAAATGAGTGCCAAAAGAGTGAGAATTAAACATACTAAAGGAAAACATACTAAAGACTACAATAAGGAGAGACCTAATGAAGATTATTTGCTTTAATGACCTCATATGTTCACTCTAATCACTGAATTTAGCAAGACAAGTAAGTAATGACAGTATGATTTTTTAAAGTCCTATATATTTCTCCAGTTAGGCTTTTGCTAATAACATTTATAGCTTCTGTTTTGTTGTTGTTGGTATTTTTGTTTATTCCATCCAATTTCCACACTCAATGTCTGGACTCAGTGCCAAACTCTGAAATATAAAATGACAGTTTTGTGTCTCTAATATTCATCAACCTTTATCCTACAATTGTTAGCTTACTTGTGTCATCCAGGTCATGGAATCAATACAGAAAATCTCACAGTATTATTGGTGCACGCTTGCTTTTCCTTAAGTAATTGCCCTGTGCTTAAGATTTCAGACATCTTATTTGAGAAAATTTCATTTCCCCTTTTTGCATTAAGGGAACATCTGTCTAAATATTTTGTAACAATTCTTTAAAGAGAAATGCTGCAGCTATGGCTCTCAACAATTAAGTTCATGTGTGCATATATTGAAAGTATTCAGCTTCATTCATTCATTTAACTTAACTCAAAAGTTACTAAAAATCACACTCAGCTCTCAAATGTCATAGGAAAACTTCCTTTTAAAAGACAAGAACTGACTCTGATAGAATAGCCAAGGTGATTTAAATTATTTCTCTTCCAAGTAAAGGACCATTGAGGATCTCAAGAAAAAAGTTAGAATTGTTCCACTTGATCAAAATCTGAACACCATGGACCGTTTTTTCCATAACTGAAAAGAAAGCCTATTTCTTAAGGGACAGAAGCACAAAACAAGTAGATAGAACTAATCTGTGACAATTCAGCACTCTGAGATTCAGATAAGTGATGGAGAGAAAATAGGCAAAAGCACTGGAGATAAATTGTAAACACACACACACATGCACACACAGATGCTTATCTATAAAGATCACACACATTTATCTGCCTGTTCTATTATGTGAATCAAAAATTGAAATAGGAGTAGTGCATGAAATAAGTCTTTAAAAAGTAAATTTTAATTGATTTTGAATAATCGTTCTTTCATAGTGTTTCTGTTTCACAGTTCTCAAACTATTCCAAATTTCATCCTGAGAGACAGAAAAAAGGAACCAAGGAAAACTCAGTTGTCATTCATAGCGAGGTCTTCAGCTCAGGGACTTACTCCTACAAGTGCTGGCTTTTCTGTTTCAAGTTCTTAGTTTCACTTGGGTGCAGTATGTATTAAATGCCATATTAGACAAGAATCATGTAAAAAGCAAAGCTTTAATAGATTATATATAAAAAAGAACGAGTTGTGGTGGGTGTAAAATGAAGCAAAGGAAATACAGTTGAGGGAAAGATAACCGACCTCTTCCAGCTGTTCTCTGAGGGTCACACAGAAGTCCTCCGTACCTGACAGAACATTGTCCCACAGCACAAAATCCTATCAGTTAGAAAATAATTACATGTAGCTAATAATGATCTGCAGTCATTTTGGCTGCCAGGATGGTTTCAGTGATTAAATCCAAACTCATTTGAGAAAACAGCTTCTTTTTTTTCCATCCTCATATCTTTTTTAACTGAGATATCAACAAGTATAAATTAACCTACGTGAGCTTCAGATCCAATAGATTTCTCTAGGCACCCTGAATAAAATAATATTGAGAAAAAATTTTAAGATTCATTAGACTCTTGTCTGCTCTACCCCAAATATAAAAACATCAAAAGGAAAATTAATTTATTCTTGACAGCCAAAAGGAAAATTATGGGCTTCCTCTTTTTTTCTATGAAATGAAAATTGAGACAATCATTCCCTGTGCAGAGAGGATCAGAAGAAAGAAAAGATGCAGTCTTCACAAGCATAAAGAACAAGACAAACTCAAGACCTAGTACTGCTGTTTTTCCTATAAGCCTCGTGCCATTGTGGGTCATATGGTAAGTGATCGGATGCCAAAGGATGGAATAGTGGTCCATGCTTGAATCCCAGCTACTCAGGAAACTGAGGTAGGAGGATCATAAGTTCAAGAACAGGTTAGGAAACTTAACAAGACCCTGTCTCAAAATTTAAAATACAGAGCTAGGAGGGCTACACAGTTCCCCTTGTTTCAATCTCCAGTACAACATACAAAAATAATCATAATTATACTCATAATAACTGGAGAAAATTTGTTTTTATTGTTATCTATATGAACATTTAACCAGCACAACCTCATCTGACAAACTTTGAAATCTATGGTTTTAGTCAATTGATCAAAAATTTTAACAGGCTTTATTTTAGTTTTATTTCACAACAACATTGAACAAAATGTGCAAAGCTTTCCCTTACGCTCCTTGACCCAGCATGTGCATGTTCCCCTTTCCCCTTGATCTCACACTAATGATTCAAGTTTATTATAATTGATCTATTTACATAAGTACATCAATATCATCCAAAGTCCACAGTTTACATTAGAGGTTGTTACGATTGTTGCATGTTCTATGGATTTCGACAAATTTATGGGACGCGTATACCATTGTAGTCTTGGATAACTTCTGTGCTCCACTTTTTCACCCCTCCCTTAACCTGTAACAACCGCTGATCTTTCCACTGTGACCCTAGTTTTGCCACTTCTAGAACATTACATAGCTGAAATCACACATTATATAACCTTTTCAGACAGATTTCTTTCCACTTTTCTCCAAGTCTCCTGATGGTTCATTTTTTAAGCACTGAACAATATTCCACGCTCTGAATGTATCACAGCTTGTACAATCATATTCAGAATGACATCTTGGTTGCTTCCAAGTTTTGACAGTTATGAAAGCAGCAGCCATAAACATCTGTATGTAGGTTTTGGTATAAATGGACAAGAGTTTTCTTTTCCTTTGGGTAAATACCAAGGGCCATGGTTGCTACATCATATGACATAAGAACATCTAGTTTTATAAGAAACTGTCAAACTGTCTTTTAAAGTGGCTGTATAATTCTGCATCCATCTCAATAGTGAGAGTTCTTTTTGCTATATACATCATTGTCACCATTTGGTATTCTGAATTTCCAACAGTAATAAAGGTGTAATAGTAGTACTCTAATATTGTTTTAATGTGTTTTTCCATAATAACATGTGATGTGGAGCATCTTTTCAGATGTATATTCACCTGCATACATTTGTTGATAAGATGTTTATTAAGGGCTTTTACCCACATTTTAACTGTATTGTTCATTTTCTTCTGAGTATTTTTTTATGTATATTTTGCATAAAAGCCCTGTGTCAGACATGTGTTTTGCAAATATTTTCTCTGGACCTATAGCTTGCTTTTTTCCACTTGATGTTGTCTCTTTCTCACAGCAGACAAATTTAATTTTAATGCAATTCAGTTTCTCAGCTATGTTTTCATGGACAGCGCCTTTGATATTATGTTTTAATGGTTATCACCAAACTCAAGGTCTTATAGATTTTTCTACTATGCTATCTCCTAGACGTATTATAGGTCTGAACTTTGTACTTAAGTCTGTGATCCATTTTGAGTTTGTTTTGTGAAAGTAATAAAGTCTGTCTTGATTTTTTGCACATGGATTTCAAGTTGCTTCAGCACCATATGTTAAAAAAGTTACCTTTTCTCCATTGCATTGCCTTTGCTCCTTTGTCAAAGAACAAATGACTAACTTATGTGAATATTTTTACAGTTTTCATTCCGTTCCATTGATCTACTTGTCCATTATTGAGTCAATGCTACACTATTTTGATCACAGTAGCTTTGCAACAAATCTTGAAATTAGGTAGTGTTAGGTCTCCCATTTTGTACTTTTCCTTGAATATTGTGTTGGCTCCTAAGGGTCTTTTTTACTCTCCCTGTAAGCTTTAGAATCAGTTTGTCAGTATCCACAGAATAATTTGCTGGGATTTTGGTTGAGATTAAATTAAACCCATCGAGATTACATGAGGAAGAACTGACATCCTAAGGATGCCATGAACATGGACTATTGATTTATCTAGTTCTATTATTTATTTCATCAAAGTTTTACACTTTTTCCTGTATATATCTTGTACACATTTTGTTAGATCGATAAGTAAGTTATATATTTGTGGAAAAGGTTACTAATATAAATGAGTTGTATTTTTAATTTGAAATTCCACGTGTGCTATACTAGTGCACAGGGATGTGATTTACTTGTGTCATGAAAATTAATACAATTTTTTTAATTTTAGTAGTTTTCTGTTGATGCTTTTGGATTGTTCACCTGAGAACAATCATAGTTTTATTTTTCTTTTCTCAATGTGTAGAGCCTTACCTTCCTTTTCTCCTTTTATTGTAATAGTTAAAGACTTTGAGTCTAATGCTAAATATCAATTGAGAAAGGTGACATGCTTGCCCTATTCATGATCTTGGTTGGAAACCTTCACATTATTCACAATCATGTATTCTGGTAACTATAGATTTTGGGTAGATATTCCTCATCAAGTTAAGAAAGCCTACATCTATTCTTGGTTTACTAAGATTTTTTATCATGAGTAAGTGTTAGAGTCTCTCAAATGCTTTTTCTGCATATGTTAATATGATTGTGTGATTTTTCTTCTTTAGTCTGTTGTGATGAATTTTTAATCTGAAATATTGAACAAAGCTTGCATACCTGACATAAATCCCACTTAGTTATAATGTATTATTCCTTTTATTCACTGGAAGATTTCATTCGCTAATATTTTGTTAAGGATCTTTGCATGCTTGTGTAAGATATTGAGTTAGAGTTTCTTTTCTTGTAATGTCTATTTGATTTTGGTATTATAGTAAAGTTGGCCTTATAAAATTAATTAGGAAATATTTCTGCTGCTTCAATCTTCTGAGAGAGATTATAAAGAATGGGTATAATTTCTACTAAAATAAGATTTTAATTTAATAGCTACAGTTTTCAAGATACTATCATGACTAATTAATAATCAGTATTTCCTTAGTAATTATTATGTAGATATTTTTGATTATGAATAATTTCTTCTGAAGGAGTAAATTGTAAAGATGTATTATTCAAGATGAAATATTCCTTTATCCACAGTAACTGTCAATTTCTTTCAGTGTACATTAAAACTGTCTTTACAACTCATTTCAAAATATAAGGTTTGTAGTGGCACAAGCTAATTTTTGACTACTCTGCATATGAATCTCTTTGCTATGTTTAAAAACTAACCCATCAAATAGGTCTTGATGGAAAGCAGAACCCATCTACAATTATTCAAATGAGATACTACAAATTGGCTTTCCTGACCTTTCCAGAAGTTCAACCAATAAGATGCATATTAAATAGAAGCTGACACTCAAATATTATGGGGAGATTTGCATCAAGTCGCGTGCAACACATGCAGAACTTCCATCGGTGTCAGGGGCATGAATGGCAAACATAGTGCTGCTCTTCTGCACCAGTAGCACTGAATCTAAAACCAATAACAAAAATTTAATAGAAGCCAAGCTTTGTCTGCCAAGTTGTGTCATTCATGATTTTAACTGTGCCCGCTGTGACATGTCTATGTCTATGTCATTCTTCCAGTTTTTTACAGTTATTCTTTATTCTGTTAAGAACTTTGTATCACTTTTTAAAAGTCCAGTCAAGCTAAGTTGACAGTTGTAGTTGATAATCTATTGATGTGCAGACAAAGAAGAATGCCTATTACATTTTGAGAAAAGATAAGGACTAATTTAGGGGTGAAGCATAGAAAGAGGAAAAATGATTTTGAATAAAGTATATGATGGTGAAAATAATAAGTAATAATAAATCCATAACTAGTTGATTACAGAATAATATGGAAAGATAGCAATCATTTTTACTGATGGAGAATTATGTGCCAGGTGTTCTGCAAAGTCCTGTACTAACATCTCTTTTAATCTTCATTACAGTCTGCAAAGTAGGTAATAATGCTGTGATGTGAATGAGAAACTTGAGGCTCATAAAGGTAAGACAACTGTATTTTGTCACATTGTGACTCTAAACAATATAAGTGAAGTTGGGTCTGGCTGATTCTTAACTCCAAACTCTCACACTTCCATTATGGTGTTACTTAAAGCTAAACAGTAATCACCATGGTTATAAGTAGAAATGTCATTTTCACATATATCAACAATAATTATAATAACAAAGTAAATATTGTAAGTTAACAGATTTAAAAGCAAATTTTGTCTAAGGTCCAGAATTTAAAGGACACCCTTGCAAAAAATAAAACCTTTAATTTTTTTTTTAATTTTAAGGAGAATAAAACAAAACAAAACATCAGAACAGAACAATGTAAGCACCAGAGGACTTCACAACAAGACAACAGAAAATCAACAGTGGCTACCATAATGTCTCTTATTTTATTTGAAATAGTTGTCCATACCTACACACAATAAAATCAAATGAAACAAAGTAGTGTAAAACCAATCAAAGCCAAAGAATGAAAGCATTATGGGACTTTAAAACAAGACAATAGGAAATTAACAATGGCTACCATAATGTCTCTGGTTCTCTTCAAAATAACTGTCTATACCCTCATAAACAATGAAATCAAATAATAGAAAACAAAAATCAATGAAAGCATCATAGGACTTCAAAAATGGATAACAGGAAATGAACAATGGTTACTATAATGTCTCATTTTCTTCAAAATAGCTATTTATAACATCACACATCATAAAATCAAACAAAACAGAACAGAATAAAACCAATGAAACAAAATAATGAAAATATTATAGGACTTCAAAACAAGATAATAGGGATTACCATAATACATCCCATTATGTTCAAAATAGCTGTTCATATCATCAGGCATGGTAAAATCTAACAAGACAAGACAGAGCAGAACCAAACTTAACAAAGTTGTGAAAATATTACAACAGTTCAAGACAAGAAAATAAGAAATTAACACTGGTTACCACTTTCTCCTCCTAGGTGTTTCCTTCAGTATCACTTTTATAATACCTACTGGGTTTTTGGGTCCCACTAACTTCTTCTGTTTTTTATGCTAGTGTTCACCCATGTGAGTACAAACTGTTTCGCCCATCAACATGACCTCATCTGCACACATTAACCTACAAAAGCTTTGAGATTGTCCTACTTTATAGCTGAGTACCTTTCCATTCTATGAAAATACCATCTTTCTTATCCATTCTGTGGTCAATGGGCAAGTTACCCTTGCTTTTTTCTGGCCTCCTGTCACATGAAACATTTGTTTTCTCCCTTTTGATTTTCAGTGTATGACTTTCCTTTCAAGTTTAAATGTGCTTCTTGTATACAGTATATTAATGGATCTTGTTTCTTGATCCACTCTCCCTGTGTTTCTTTTTATTGCTGAATTGAGACCCTCTACATTAATGGTCACAACCAGCATATATTGGTTTGTCTCTGCCATGCTATCCTACTGCTGTTGGCCCTCCACTTTTCCCCTTCATTCAATTGCCTGTCCTATTTGTGATCGTCCTCTGCTGCTATTCCTGGAACCATGGTCATTTTTATCTCTCTGTAGAATATCCTTCAGCACTCTGTAGGGTTGGTTTGGTGGTCATGAATTCCTTCAGTTGTTCTTTATCATGGAAGTATCTTATTTTTCCATCAATTTTGAAAGATAGTTTTGCAGGGTACATCAATCTGGGTTGGAAGTTGTTTTCATTCAGGATTTGAAACACTTCGCTCCAAAGTCTTCTTGATTTGATGGCTTGTGTTGACGAGTCTGCCATGATTCTGCTTGGTTTTCCTTTATAGGTGATCTGTTTCTTTTCTCTACCAGTTTTTAATATTCTATTCTTGTGCAGAATTTCTGGAACCTTTATGGTATGTCTGGGTGTAGATTTACTTTGTGGCTAGTTGGAGTTCTATATGACTCACTTATATGTATACCAGATCCTTTCCCCATGTTTGGGAAGTTTTCTGCTATTACTCCTGTAAATAGCCTTTTTATTTCACTTGTGCTTCTTCATTGATACCTATCACTCTTAAATTATTTCTCTTTGAATTGTCTTGCAGCTGTTGGATTGTTATTTCCTGGTTCCTTGTTATTTTTAAAAGATCTTTCATGATCACTAGCTGCAATCCTGTCTTCAAGGTCTGAAAGTCTATCTTCAGTCTCTTTCAAGGAGTTTTGCCAGTTTTTAATCAACTTTTTAATTCCCTGGATATCTTTTTTAATCTGTTTCATGCATTGTAATTCCTTTCTATATTGTTCATTCAAGAATTCCATCATTTTCCTATGCTTCTCTTTTGTATCTATGTCTTCTTTAGATATGCTGAAGAATTCTTTCATTATGTTTCTCATTTCTTCTTTTACCTGAGACATTATTTCTGATTTGATTACTCTTACAGTCTCATGAAGTTGTTTTTTTACTTCAATTGTTATCCTCTCGGAGACTTCGGGTGTGTGATTTCCGTTTTCTCCCATGACCGTATCTTCCAGACTTGTTCTGTGTGGGCTGGAGGTCTGAGATTGCCTTTTCTCCTTTGTCTTGACATTCTTCTGGGTTCCTCCCAGCAAGCTGGTTGTGGGGTCCCAGGCTGCCCCTACTCTGTGTAGGGGAATGGGACAGGCATCTGTGTTCCTCTGACCCTGGGTTTACAGGGAGGTAGCAGGGCATGGAGTGGGCTTCTCCAGACCTGTGCAGCTACACTGGGGCCTCCACAATGGCCAGAGGTTCGTGGTGGTGGGACTGCTTCTCTTAGCCTGCGTGTCGACACTGGAACTCCCGCAATGGTGGCAGGCACATAGGGGTGTGTCTGTCTGATTTTCCCTGTGGGTGACAGCTACCCGAAGGAAGCAAGGGCCTCCAGTGGTGGCCTGCAGATGGGGTGCACAGGGCTTACCTGGCTGTCTGCCCGTTCCCACTGGCTGCCTGCAGAAATTAAGTCTTTTGTTGTTCGCAGCCGGCAGGCAGAGGCAGATCTGCTGTCTTTCTCTGCCTGTGCTCAACTTGACTTTCCAATTTTCCAAATAGTCACTGTGATCTGCTTATTGGTAACTCTTTATAAGATGGCATGTAGTATATTAAAATATGGTTAACTTGTAAGTTTTCTTTGAATGGATTTATGATGTAGTATAAAACAACAAGAGCAAATTTCTATTCTCCGGTTTAAAACACATGTTTGTTTGTTTTTGGAAATGCATACATTTTAAGTCAATCAAAAAACTTAAAAAGTTCCATGTAGCCCATTTTTCTTTCATATGTGATTTATTCCATCTTCATATACTGTACTGTGTCTCTGGGCCCTAGAACAACAAAGCGATATACCCAGCACTGTTTTGCCTATAATTTCTGCTACCATTCAACCTGATGGCAGGAAGTGGTCAAAATATCACACTTAAGAAAAATTCTGCCAGTTAGGACTGTGAAATTTGCCCCTGCTCTATCAGCCTCCATGCCCATTCGGCCAAATCTTTCTAATATTTGAAATCAGCCAACCAAGTTGGACAGCCTCATTCTGGTTATTACTGTTAATATTTTTTGTTAATAGTGACCAGAAAACAGAGCCCTGCTTAGAAAATCAAAGCCATTCACTTTTAAGAAAGCACAAATGCAAATATTCAAGGCATTTACTCCAATCTTTATTTAAATTTTATTGCTATAGGAATTCTAAACTCATTATGTTGGAAAAAGGCTGTGGGGAATGTGGAGAGGGTCACCACAGTGACTGAGGGGAAAGGGTCAGAGTCCCCGGGGAGGCCAGTATGCAAGGGTCCAAAGCCAACTGACCCCAGGAGACAAACAGACCCCGCCCATTGACCCCTGCCGTTTGTATTTGGCATTCCTAGTCTATTCAAATACAATAATCAGGTACAGAAGTAAAAAAGCAGACTCTTTTTCTACAAAAGACAAATATTATTGTATACAAATTAAGTTTCATTTTTTCCTAAAGAAAATGTTTCACACTTTTTCAAAGTACTATTGTTTGTTCCTATGCTTCATAGAGCTTATTCTACATCTGGATGTGAAAAAGGCTTACTTTAATGCTAATTCTTATCATCAGTGGTCAGTTTCCTTCAGAATCAGCAGTCGCATGGATAACGTTTTTTAGACTTTATTTTATAATTGAATCTTGTTGGATTTTTCTACTTAAGCATTAGTCTAATTTAGCAGACATGAATCTCAATTTCAGAGTTATTTAAAACTCAAATTCATCTTTAAAGAGCTAAGTTTCACTACTAGAAACCCTACTCAATAAAAATATCCTAGGTTGCAAAGATAAATCCAGGGGTGACATCAGAAAAACAACCCTTGAGTCACCTGTTTTTGTTTAACTGCATTTGAAGACCAGTTGCTAAACTTGAACTGTTGAAGCTGAGAGTGCAGAGATCTAGAAATGATGCTAAAAGGAATTCATCAGAATTGTACTATGAACATAAAAATAAGCAGAATGACCATTAATATTCCTGACAACAAAGGGAAGGCAGAGTTGTTGGTCATGTAGTAACAATATTTACACCACCAGGCTTTTCAAATAAGCCTTGGAATGAAAGGTGTCCCCTGAAAAAGAATTTAGTTTCCTGTGTTCTCAGAAGCAAACCATCTCCACTTAGAGAACTTCACTCTTATTGTTTGGTTGCAACAAAATAATTTTTCTACTTGTCAGTTAAGATATTTTTTCAACCTGCATTTGAAGAACTTAGTGTTGAATCATTTGGTCAAACAGTCATGTGTATAAACTTTGTTACTCTGTCACAAACCTCTCCTTTCTATACCTAAAATATGAATGTACTTGAGAGCATGTGCATATGTGTGTCGGTACCTAGGCATACTGGGTGATAACTGTGTGCATGGAGCTGGTTTTATGTGCTACTTATAAACTTCTAAAGGGAAAGTGTTCCAATTCATAAAACTTATCAGTATTCCAAGTTTGGTTCTATTACCACTGTGGAACCTATAAAAAAATTTCTTGCATTCTATTAAAATTTTTTTTTTTTAAATGCTGCTTTACATTGCAGAAATAACTCAGGACTTCAAACACTTTTCCTGTTCTTCTCTTTGTTTAGGCTCAGGCTTGGGCGGGGGTTCCTTGAATTGTGTGATTTTCTAAAAGCAGAGGACAGTGTTTTTGCATGGCTCTGTTAAACTGAAATTAAGAACTGTTAGGTGTTACTAGACATCAAAGGCAATTCTAGTAGAATTCTTTTTAGAGTCAAATTCCAGAGACACTACCCTTAGACTCTACTTTATTTGGACTTTTCTCCCCATTGAATTAATATTGAAATGGTGGTTTACAACTTTGATTTTTTTTTTTCCCACCAGGATAAAAGACCTTCAACTGTTCTGTCACTCTTCATATGAAAGGACTGGGCCTCCTCTTCATTCTGATCATTTGTTTCACTCTCAGCATGGAACCCACTGAGGATGCAGTGGTCCTAAGCCTTCCCAGTGCTCCCACAGAGGCCACAGCACTCCTCACTTAGCAGGAAGATATAAATTAAGAAACCACTTGAAGTCATGCCTCCTTTTCATATGTTTGTGGGAATGAGTGGAAGTGGACTTGTTTGAAGACTACCATTGTCTGGTCACTGTTTTCATCCTTTGGTCTATAATAGGCCAATTAATTTTAACAGAGAAACATTCATTTCACTCATTTCCTCATTTTTATTCTCACCATGTGATCGCTGACATTCAAGTTTCTTGCATCTCTCACCTGGGCTGATACTCTAGCTGCTGGGTGGATGTCTCTTCTTCAAGTCATACTAGCCACCTCCATTTCCATCATCAACACGTATCAGACAACAGTCCCTGAAACACTGACTGCTGTGTACCAAACAAGGCCCATGGCTTTATTCACCTCTCCTATATCCTCCTTCAAAGCAATGATTGATTTTCTGTTCTCTACATAGTCACAAGTTCAGAGAGGACTGTTAATCTCCCAAAGTTGCCTACCTAGTATGTGAAAGAGCTGGAATTGAAGCATAAGTTTGCCAGCATCTAAATATGACACTGTACAACACTGAGACCCAAGTATCATTCTCCATCTTTATCAGCTGCCATTCGTCTCCCCATACATTGGCATGCAGCAATTTGTGATTTCTTGAGTTTACAGTTCCCTCTTATACAGGCTGATCAAAATATACAGTGAATGTTACCTTTTTTTTAATCTACTAAAGTAAAAAATATATTGTCATTAATTCCCTTAAAAATATTTTCCTTCTTTTCAAACACACTTACCCCATCTTTCTTTTTTTTTTTTTTTTTTTTTTTTGCGGCACCGGGGGTTGAACTCACAACCTCACACCTGCCAGGGCAGGCGCTTAAGGCACTGAGCCTAACTCCCGGCCCTGGATTTTTTGAGGCAGGGTCGCACTATGTAGCTCAGGCCGGCCTTGCGCTCGCGTTGTAGCCCAAGCCTGCCTCGAACTCACAACGCTCCGCCTACCTCAGCCTCCCGAGTGCTGGGATTAAAGGCGTGCGCCACCACGCCCAGCCACCCCATCTTTCTTGAAACTCTGCTGTTGTGGGAAATTTCCTAAGCCAAGTCTAACCAAACCACCACCAACTTCTTTTACAAGCTACTCCTTCCTATCAGCTCCTTGCTCTTGAAGAAACTGGAGAAACTGAGGTAGAAGATTCTCTTCTGTAATAAAAATGGGGGGAATACCAGGGCAAAATAGCAAATTTATAGATATTTTATGATTAATTCGAAGACTGACCAAGCTGCTGTTCTGCTGTCTCTGGTAAATTCAATTGATTCTGACAATGTCAGAACTACTGCCTATACCTTAAGGTACCTTGAGCTGACCTGTGCTCATTGAGTAAAAGCTCTCTCTCCTGCCATTCCTATATTATGGTAATGCACTTAAGAATATTCATTCTTTACATTCCTATATTATGATAATGTCCTTAACCACTCTCATTCAGTCAAGTCTCTCTCTCCAGAACAATTCCTATATTATGGTAACGCCCTCAAGTATGCCCATTGTGTAAGAGCCCCCTCCCCTGGTTCCTGGAATGTTTCTATTGTTTCAGGACCAGCCCATCTGTCAATATATGATTCAATGTATGTAACCAATCATGTAAAGTTTGATCACTTGCTTTGTACCTCCCACTTCTAATTCTATATAGACTAAACTCCTTCCTGATTCAGGGTGGTTGCTTGGGAAGAATTATCCGTGGTGTGAAATCCAGCAGTATGCTGGTGTGAAGGTTAAATGCTGCCTTCTTATCTCCTCAGTGCAAAGAGTCTTCCTTTTGGTCTGGTTAGCTTTGGCTTGGCTTGGGAAATTTCCCACAATACTGCAACAGTTCTGGAAGTTCTCTATCATGAGTGTCTTTACAAGATGTGATAAAAAATACAATGAATGCCACCAACATGTGGTCAGGCTCATAAAAGTGTTACATCATCAGGCCTGGCGTGATGGCACATGTCTGTCTCAGCACTCAAGAGGATGAGGCAGGGGGATCACTGTGAGTTTGAGGTCAGTCTGGGCTACATAGTGAGTCCAAGGCCATCCTGAACTACATAGTGAGAACCTCTCTAAACAAAATGAAATAAATCAAAACTATTATGCTATGTCCTTATCCACTTTCTTCACCAATCTGACACTGGGTGACTTCTTGCTCTTTCTAAGTCAAGAGGATACAAATGGTCAATGTTTTGAATCAAATGAGTACACTGAGATAGTCATGACAATGCAACCAAGCTCAGATAAGGGGACTCCCAGAACTGCTTCAGAAAGTCACGAGAACATGGGACAAGTGCCTCAGAAATAAAGTGAAGTATTTTAAGGAGAATTAATTGCAATGCGTCTTTTATTGTAGTAATTTTTTAATAAGTACCCACTTTTCAACCATACCTTGTATTTCTTTCCTCTCTGGCCACAGTGTCTTTTCTTCCATTTTTTTTCTAAAGATGTTTCTTCCCATTCTGGTGGCTAGGAGCACAGGAGCAAGCTGTCAGCAGGGCCTCCCCTCTCACCACCAGCTTCCGTGTTGGCCGCAGCCCTCCACATGCTCTCTGTTGCATTTGTACAACTAAGCTTTGACTCTGTGCTCACGTGGCCTCCCTCTTCCCTCTGTCCTCAGGTCTTTCTGAGGAATCTGCTGTGTGCCACCCTTTGTCTTTTCATCTTGTAAAGACATCTTTGATTTGGGATTAAGGCCCAGCCCTACTAAGCCACAAAGGGGGAGGCGAGTGCAAAATGGTTTGACAGTTACAGCCAAGTAAAGAAACAAGACTTCAGAGCATTAATACCTTTATAATTATTTGCTAGGTCTCAGACCTAATCCAATCCCGCAGAGCACAGTGACATTTCAATGTTATAACAACACTGTGCATATTCCTTCCAATGTGTGGCCATCTGGCCCACTGTTTCCAAAACAAGGCACACAGCATGCCTGGGGACCATGGTGGCCTACACCCCATGATATCAAAAAGTGAAGAATTTATTTTGTTTGGTTTGCTTTGGGTTTTGGTTTTTTGAGACAGAGTCTCGCTACATAGTTCAGGCTGGACTTGAAGTCAATATGTAGCCCAAGTTGGCCTGGTACTTACAGCAATCCTTCTGCCTCAGCCTCCAAGAGCTGGAATTTCAGGCATGCACCACCACACCTAGCTAGAAAATTGAGCATCTTTTAAAAACCTTTCCTCCTCCGGCTGGAACCTGATTTAGATTCTTACATGATTAAGGACCCTGAGGGAACACTGACCACTTGAAAGGAACATGAAAGACATTTTAGATATCAATCCTCCAGGTTAACCTGTAAGGAAAATGGCAAATAAGCATCATAATCACCATAACCCCCTGAACCCTAGGAGTAATCCTGTTGGCAGAAAATGATGTACAAATTTGCACTCAGTGAGATGTCTTTGGGGCACTGCCTACCTCCTCCCTTGAATATGGAATCCTGTATCTATTATCCAGAATTCTACCTTTACTGAAACACACCCTCTGTGTTTTGACTGAATTCTTTCATGAAAAGCACAAAGAACTGGGGACACAGACGTGAGGAACAAGCTGCTCACAGCACAGCATCGGGGCCTGGCCTCCTTGTGACATTATATCTTAGTTACATCTGTAAAGATCCTATTTCCAAGAAAGGTCACACTCACAACTTCCAGGTAGAGTTTCAGCACATGTTTCTGGAAACAAAACCTTTCCGTGGTAACAGTAAATAATAATAAAATAATAGCAAAATTTTGTCAACACAGTGACTAACAAATCCAACACTCACAGTCAGCTGGTAAAATTCAGTTGAAATGTTATTTCCCAGTACTTCCTTGCCTTCTCATAATTTAGGCAAAGATAGATACAGCTTCTGACTCTAGACATTTCTATTTCTACCATAGTAGCTAGACAGGTTACAAGTATCTATTTACAGGTGTCTTCCTTTCCAGAATGAAATCAGAGATTTTGTCTCACTTGGCTTTTTAAACTTAGCACCTTGCATCATGACTGGAATATAGCAGTCATGCATTAATGACAAGTAGTTGCTTAATTAAATGTATTGTCTGCCACACTGTCATGTTGATAAATATCATAATGCTAACAGACTTGCATTTACTGACTACTTACTATGTGGCTAGGAATTGTCAAATTATTAAGAACTGTAAAAAGTCTGTTTTGGGATTTTTTTATTTGTTTGTTTGTTTTGTTTTTGTATTTGCACACTAACAAGTTAGCATGTCATAGTTTCATAGATGCTGGCAAAAAAAAATGCACTTTGGGGTCACAGAAAAAAGACTTTGTTCCTCATGGCACAGCAGCCAGTATGAACTTTATCTATTCTTCCTTCTCCCAGCATCTCCAGGGATGAGAGGGAGATAACTCTTCATGTCCACCATACATGCAGTAGGTTTTGATCACACTCACAACCTTCAAGTTTAAGAAACTGAAATGCTGTAAAGCAAATTGCTACCAAATTTGCTAAGCCTTTTTGCTAAAGGGAGATCTTATCTTAATAAAGATGATAATCCTATCTCTGTCATAGTGACAACAGTCCTTGTCTCTCTCTCCCAGTGCTCTTTACTATGAACATCCTTGAAGTGTAATTCAGAACAAAAATTAATATGAAGCATACAGAGTTATCTCCCAACAGTAAGTGGTGCATATTCATTAACTCACTCTTTATTGGAACCTCACTTTATCCCCCTTTATAGATAAGCAAACTAACACAACTGCATCATAAAATAGACAGCAAGTTGCATGATACTTAGTGATTTGATGAGTTTGCTTTACCTCATTTACTTATTTTTAAGAGTTTTAGAAAAATTCTATATCCCAACATTTTTATATGATAGATGTTTACTTTGTTCCAGGAAATATCCCACATGATTTTATCCTCCTGAAAATAACTACAAAATACAGATATTAAAGAAACAAAAACTGTGTCTGCCTCATGGAGGTGGTGTAGAGATATAGCGAGTTAATATCCACAGTTCTCAGTCTTTCTTGAGTGATCGATCAACCATAGGTACTATTTTATAGATTGTAAAATGAGACAGAGAATGATTAGACGCTCATTCCAGGTTACAAACTTATAGGCAGCAAAGCTGAGATTTGAACATAACCTGTGAGACCTCAAGCCAATCTCCTGAACACCGTAATATAATAGAACGGTTCATTGTGTTTGCATAGCCTGCTCTTTGTTTAGTCCCATATCCTCTCTTCTGCATAAGACTTTACTCCACTGGAGATCTTTGAACTTGGTTCCAATTTCCCTTCTTCCTCGACTCTTCATGTGCCCCGTGGACCCCAGCCTGATGATGGCTGTACTGAGACTTGAGTACTTCTCAAGCTGTGAGGTACAGACTCCGTGAGCTGTGAAATGAGTCTACTGTGTCAGAAACAGCATTTTAATGAAACAGACTGAGATAAAATCAAACAAAGCAAGAGACATTTAGAGTTGGAGTTAGAAATGTGACAGTGTATCACCTAGGACAAAGACACACAGGATGTGTATGTTTGTGCTGTGCACGTGTGCACCCAGAATCTCAGTGTAAACTGTCCAAGTTTGAAAGCCACTGCAGTAAAATCATATATGCAAAAAATCCTTTACTGGTAGAACCTCTTCACTTTGGAATCTAAATGTCTAAATATTTCATTTATTAATTACATTCCCTTTTCAAATTCTTTTAAAGACATAGGCAGGCAATTTGACATTAAAATACCAACTACATCACTCTAACCTACCTCCCCAGTATTATTGCCCATTGACAAATTGCTAGTAGACAGTCTACCTTATAGTATTTTAGACAGTTACTCAAACACCCCACCATCTTATAAGATCAAAGGTAAGATCTTGATCTTGTAAGAAGGGTTCTAATAAACTGGCTTATGCATTATGACAGTCTAAGAAAGTCTTTATTGTTACTAAGAAAAATCTATTGTCTTCCTTTTCTTATATACAAACACATAAAAATTCATTCTAATAAAAACCGTTTTCCTAGGACAACACAGAGAGATTGCTACTTAATGAAATTCTTTGTAATTTCCTTATATTACAAGATCCACCCTGAGGAGCATGCACTTAGTTTTCATCAGGAATCAATTAAGAATCATTTATTTATCTATCATTTATTTGACTTTTTCAAGTGCAAATATTTCCTTTGATGGAATAGTCATACCCTCCAAACCCACATCTACCCTGACCAATATGGGAGACTCAAAACAGGGCAAAACAAGGACCTCCAGACTTCACAAAATGTGGATAGATGAGGCTCCACATTGGCTGAACACAGGTAGTTCAACGGTGCCCTGAGCTGAGGTGAGACCGCCATTGAATTTCAGAACATGACTATTTAGTGGTAATAAGGTAAGGTGAAGGGATGAGACTTCAGTCCAATATGACTGGGTCCTTATTAGCTGAGACAAAGACCAGGACAGAGAGAGAAGCAAGATGACAAGAAGGCAGTGGCTGAAGAGTCCATCTACAAGCTCAAAAGAGACTGTAGAGGAATAGTTTCAAAGTTTTGAATAAAATCCATCTCTTACTCTACTAGTAACCTTTAAATAAATAGAGTGATCATTGAATTGAGGCATTCTACATGCAGCCTTATTATTATTATTATTATTATTATTATTATATTATTATCTTTTTCAGAATGAATAGAGCACCAGAGAGGTTTCATGTCATTAGGGTGAAAGCACCCTCTTCCAGGGAGTCCTAATCAATAGGCTCAGTGTTGTAGTCTGGGGTTACAGGGAGAACAACTGCATACAGGACACAGAGTTTGTAATATTGTTTTATAATATTCACCCAGAGTTAAACACAAGAAAGTGCAGGAAAATCTATCCACAATACTAAGACCCAGGATATTCAGGCAATGGCCTGGATCCCGCAGCAATGTCCTGCATGAGTCCAGCTAAAGACCCAAAATGCATGACAATGCCTCCCACAAATCCAGCTGGAAATCTAAGAGCCCACAATAAGGACTCACCCCAGTCTATTTTACGGTTCTGTGCCAGGAAGGCCAAAGGTCAGCGGTGGAACTAGGAAGTCTATGCCAGCGAGGAGAAGGAGCTGTGCAGTGGGTTGAGGGTTCTACATGGGAGCCGAGAAGTCACGCTCAAAACAAGGAGTGGGGCTCCCCTGAAGAGCACCACAGCCATCCTGAGAGGCAATGAGGTCCCGCACTCCCCCAATGATGAGAACAGTTGAGTACAGGTCAGGAATCCCAGCGTGACCAGCTTCTCCAGTATACAGCTTCCCCTCCAGAGCCAGGAAGCAATGCTCAGTGTGAGGAGCAGAGCTCCCCCAAGGTGAACCACAGCCACTCTCACTGATGAGGTCCCGAGCTCCTCCGATGATAATGGCCAAATCCATATTGAGGAAGCCAGCATGACACGCACCTCTAGGAGAACCATCTGCTCAAAACAGCAACTCTTGAAAGAACCCACAAGGCCTCACTCTTCTCCACATCTCTATTTATGCTGGTAACTTTCTACAAGTGGACCATCTTTACTCCACCCCAGCTGAATTACATAAGCATGGTGCTAAGCTGACCACCAGTTTTTGATCCATAGCACTCAGCCTCTCTCCTGGGAAGCCAATCGGGCAAGGAGTGGTGAAGATAGGAAAGGATGTCTATTTGCCACGTTTTCCCACAGGGAAACCAGAGGTCTGGAGACCTGAGATCCGTCTTCAGAGATGCTCGCAGCAGTCTCAGAGTTAATAGGAGAAAGGAACAAAGGCATGGGTGCAGCTCCCATGCTGAGTCATCCAGATCATCTTGGTGTGGCATCTTCTAGGCTGATCATTACCTCAGGTCATTCTCTTGGCCCAGACGTGCAGAGCGACATTGACATAAAGTGGGCCACTTTTTCTTGGGAGGCAGTTTTACTACCGGTCATAAGATGTTCATCAATCAGACCTGTTGTTAATGGTATCCAAGGTAACTAGGGGGGAAGACTCAAGAGAACTCAGAAGGCAAAATAGACAAAAGGCAAAGTGGAGTCAGAGAAACAAACCAGAGTGAGTTAGGTCAGTGCCCACGATCTCCTTTAATATTTTATCAGTAAAACGTAAATAGAGTGGAAATTCGATTGCCTTATGCAGTGATTTTTATAATTAGATGTGTTATGCCTTAGTATTACATCATCTATTCTTCAGGGTATGTTGATTGCCTCACAAACAATAGCTTCAGTACTAGATATGTGTACGTGTAAATAAGATCCATATATGTCAACATAGTATACATTATATATATGTATTCATGGTATATATTTATTCAGCATACATATGTATGTCAGTGCACTATGTATTTTAATGTAAAAAAGTAATCATTTTCTTTGTTTTATTATATTTATACACAAATATATGTGAAAATGTATGAGAAAGTCTGTGATTTATTACATCGATACCAAATCCCTACAAATTTGTTAAAAAGATAATTGGAGTTAGTATGATATTGAAGAGAATTAGAATTCATTAATAGAGGACAGAAAAGTGATTACACTGTGGTTAATTAGAGAGCACAGTTGTAAAATAGTACCCAAACACTAGACCTCAACCTGTCTCCAGCTAATAGAGAGCCTCTATTTCTTTCCCTATGGGAGCTCAGTGATGCCCTAAGAAATGGGGAGTTTTAGGGCTTCTATCATTCTGAATGAATGGATAGACAGATGGATAGATAGACGTCAGCATGCAGATAGCAATATTTTAAATAATTCACTATTCGGTGTAATTAGGAGACATAGAAAATGGCAGACTAAACTAACCAGTACATAAGCAAGAAATTATGATCAAATAACTTGAAGAATTATTTTTAAAAGAAAAAAAACTTCCAAGTCTTTACATACTGCCGTTTAGTGCAGCACTTTCTCCTTCGCACTGTAGGTATTCAAAGGAAGTAAATTCTTGGCTCTGGAATACAAGCCACAAAACTGAAAAGTCCAAATAATTTAATTAGTACAAATGACAAGTGAACACAAAACGTCTATGTCTGTCTAATTGCAAGCCCATTTTTAGTACATAAAGGAGACTTTTTTCTCTTTTCAAGCAAAATTTGCTGTTGTTGGTTGCTCCTTCCCACTGAAGGCTGAAGGGCCCTGCAGGAATTCTCTGCAGAGCCCCAGAGACCTTTTGGGTGAAGAATTATTAGTTGTTGCTCTGCTTCAGTGTTGGTTGTGAGGCAAAGAAAGCTGCCCAGATCCTTCCACAGTGAACCATGCACCACAGACACTGGCGAGCCACAAATCCCAGACTGGAGTGTGTAGCTCTATATTATCTGGCAGAGCCAACTGTTACAGGGTTCCCTCCTTTTCAACTTCCAGAATTCCAGTATCATAATCATCATTCTCTGTGGCTCATCTTCTCTTCAAGATTTTGCTCAGGTTCAAAATCTTCCACAAGAACTTCTTGGTTTCTTAAGCCATAAATCCTTGCAAACTCTTTGGTATATACTTACACATCTTGTTACTTACCCGTTTCTACTTCATAAACGAGATGTTGCATGTAAAATGCATAATGTTGGCTGAAGCTTAGCAGACATTTGATTAATCTTAATTATTATTAATATGATGATGATCTCTTGATTCATCTCTTCTCTGCTTAGTACAGTGTCCTATATATGGTTGATCCTCAATACTTTCAGGATACATTGTAAAAATGTATCACTTGTCCAGAAATCAAAATGAAATAATAAAAGCTGAATATTTAACTACTTGAACATTGAAGGTTGAAAGAAAGCTTAGGTATCTGATAAAACATACCTCATAAATTATTATCCCACTACAAGTAACTAGTTGTGACTCTACTGATTTATTTTTGTAAGCACTCCATTTTTCATTGAATAATGATGGTTAGTGATCGTAGAAGGCCTCTGGGGAAAATAGGTTCTTTTCCTAATTATAAATGCCTTTGCAGTATATTATCTGTTAACAATTCTCTTTGTGTACAACTTTTGAAACCATAAGAATTTTAACACCCAATTACAATATGGGTTAATTTTTTTGGAAAGTTACTGGGAAAAAATGAGTATGTCTTGGGGAGGAAAAAGTAGTCAACCATGCAGAATAAATAATAATCTTGCCATAAAGGCTCAATATTGAAGCAAAACAAATTTTGGCCTTATAATTATGATTTCGTGGCAGCTGTGGAGATGGGGAAAATATGTCTTTCGGGGATCAAAGCAAATAGAATAGGACCAAGGAAGGTAGCGTACAGGTAGCGTATGATAAGTTTTTAATTAAGTCAAAACTTACAGGGGTTTTTTGGTTTGTTTTTGAGACAGGATCTTGCTGTGTAGTGCAGGCTGGCCTTGTACTTGCTATGTAGCTCAGGCTGACCTCCTACTTGATAATTCTCTTGTGCCTCGCCTCCTAAGTGCTGGAATTTCAGGCATGCACCACTCCATCTGGTTATTACATTTGTATTTTTTGTGTTTTGTTTTCTACATGGGGAGAGAACTCAGCATTTTCTAAGGCAAGATTACAAAAATATGGAACATCTGGTGTAAGAAAACAAAAATAATATGTATTTCAGTATATATAGTATCTCCAGAAAATTTGTCTCAAATTGAAATATAAATTATATGTAAAGAATAGTAGTAAATGACCATTCAGATAGCCATTATTGCTAATAAAATATGTGAAATAGCATTATTATTGTCTGGACTTCATATGTTGATTTTATTGGGTTTTTTGTTTGTTTGCTTTTGTTTTTGTTTTTGGCACCAGGGATGGAACTCATGACCTCACTCTTGCCAGGCAGGCACTTGTGCCGCTGAGCTAAACCCTCGGCCCCTTCATTGTTTTAATTGATGTAAAAAAAATAAATAGAAAATGGATGTAACTCATGAGTATAAAACTAAGTGAAATAAATCAAACACATAATTTAAGAATTATGTGTTTTCTTGTACATGAGAAACCTAAATTATAAATAAAGAGCAAAATAAAAGACAGGTAATAGAAAGTAAGGAGAGAGGTCTTTCTCAAGTGGGAAAAGGGATCAAGAGATGGAGGGAGGGGGAGAGAGAAGGTAAAGGGGATGAAAAAGGAAGTAAGTTGTGTAATATACATTTACACAAAGAATGTAAACACTATACTCATTTATGAATGACATACGCCTCCAAAGAATACAAAGAAAATATTATAACTCCCAACCAGCCAGATATCTTACACACCAAGTGGGGGGTACAAAATCACACAGTGGGCATCAGGTGGGAGAAAACTATGATTAACCAATAAGATTGCAAAGATAGCTCATTAGGTAACGTGGTCCCTATGGGGAAGCGGGTTACACAGCAGGTGTGCATGGGTACAACAAAGACCTTTCCTGGAAGGGATGGGTCAGGAGGTCTTGGCCTATGTAGAATATCAATCATTGTTATTTATTCTTTGGGGAAATATGTAGGTGCAGTCATTCCATCTTTATCTAGAGGCCTGGCCTTCAATGAATGCACCTCCACCCATAGCTGTAATGGGTTCTCATCTTCTGCCCTGACTTTTTGAGGGCCCAGCCCTATCTGACTGCCTATAATACTTCTACCTAATTTAACTGTCTATAATAATACCACAAGCATGTATTAATAAAAATAAATACACAAATAACAGTATATGCATACAAATCAGTCCAGATATTTGTTTCTAAACATATATACAAAATGATTACACTCATCTTAGGGAATTTGTACCTATACATGATACATCTTGATTTGTCTTTCTATTCCCTTCAGCCCCTCTTCTCTGCCCTCTTTAAAAAAGCTTTGCTTCCATTTTTCCTTCTTGTCTTTTCCCTTTCTTCCTCTAAACATATTTCTTAAAAGTGTAAGGTTTTTTTTGTTTTGTTTTTGTTTTTGGTTTTTTTGGCACCAGGAATCAAGCTCACAACCTCATGACTGCCAGGCAGGCACTTAGGCCACTGAGCTAAATCCCCAGCCCTATTTTTTGAGACAGGATCTCATTGTGCAGGCTGGGCTTGAACTCACTTTTTAGCCCAGGCTGGTCTCAAACTCACAACGATCCTCCTGCCTCAACCTCCAGAGTCCTGGGGTTAAAGGCATGTGCCACCATGCCTAGTTTAAAAGTCTAAATTCTTTATCCAAAATATTTTTATCTAGTGTCCATTTAAATGTCTTTTTTTCAAGTATAGGGAAACACTACTAACTAAAATAAAATATTTATTTTCTGATAAATATTTATTTTCTGATAAAGGGAAATATGATTTTATAACCATTACTAGTGATACAGGGGAACAAAACTCCTGACCTACTATATGTCCAGTACAAGTTTGTGTTCTCTAAAATCAAAGAATGAACTTTAGGGACAGCAGAGGTTAAGAACAGAAATATTTATTGAGAGAAAGAAAGCTTCTGTCTGAGAGGGACAGAAGGGGTCTCAAGAGGGTAGCCAAAGACTCTGTCTTTTCTAGTGACTTTTATAGAGTAAAACCATGATGGGGAAAACTGGGAACTCACAAGGCAGACAGGTTTGAGGTGGGACAGAACAGTGGTCAACCAATAAGATTAATTGTTTAGGTAAAATTGACCAAATCAGGGACAAATGAGAAGCGAGTCATGTAGCAAATGAGCATTCTTATGGATCAGTGACTTTCTGTAGGGGATTGGGATGGTAATTCCTGACTGCTCAAGGTGATCCATCCCTAATCCCTAATGCTTATACTTAGGGTATGGTTGCATTTGCTTTGCCTTCTGTCTTGAGATCTGGCCCATAGCAAGAGGTGTGTGTCTCTTCCAAGGTCACAAGACATCTGGTCCTCTTCACTGGTTCCTTTGAGGGCCTAGCCCTGTCTGACTGCCTATAATATTTCTAACTAACTCAGTTGCCTGCAACACTAGCATTAGATTTAAAAATTGTATCATTTCTTGTATGAGAAATCAAGTATACAAATCGACACATGTGTTTATTAGCCATTTTATCAGCTTTGCTTTCTTTTATATCTAATTCTGACCCTAAGAATAATAATATCTTTAAAATCATACAATATCTTCTTTTTAGAATTTGTGTCATCATTTTAAATAAAATCATACAAACCTAATAACTTTCCCCGAAGTGCACCATGACCTTGAATCATTTATTTGCTGTCATATAAATATGATTTCAAATGTTCAAAATAACAATTTTTCATCTATTTAGAAGATTTTACAAATGAGAGCTGAGGCAAATAGGAGGTTCCAAACTTTGATAAGTAGAACTAAGTGGCTGGGTTTACCTGTATAACTGTAGACTCAAAAGTCCCTCTGTAGTGCCCATAACTCAAATTTTCAGCTTACGGTTTTACAATTCATTAATCTACTTTTAGTGCCTTTATTATTTAATATCTAAAGTTTAATGAAAGCTTACTATATGCCAAACACTATGAAAGCATCATCTTATTCCTCACATTATTACTCTCATTATGAAAGGGAGGAAAATTACTCTCATTATGTAAGAGAATTACCCTTATTCTGTGAGAGAGGAGAAAACTACAATACAGAAAGGAGCATCTTGCTTAAAGTCATACAGATAGGAAACTGGGAAATTCAATTCTGAGCCCACGTCTGTCTGACTACAGAATTCATATTCTACTCTGTAGAATTTTTCTAGAACATTCATCTCCAAGTGACGGAAATTTGAACTACCTTCAAAAAAGAAATACTGAGGGGCTGGGGATATGGCTCAGCGGCACAGCGCCTACTGGCAAGATCCCTGGTATGAAAAAAAAAAGTGAATAGTGAGGAGAGAGCCAGCTCCAGGAACTAAATATTTGATGAGGTTTACCTCAAGGGTAAGTAGACTTCGTGCCTGAAGCAAACTCAGAACATTTTCTTATCTCTGATTCTATCAGAGGCCCCATTCTCTCTTGAAGACTAACTTTCTCCTTAAGGGGTGGGGTGGGTGGAGGAAGGCTTTTGGTCAAACCCATGTTGTTTTATACAATCAAAGATCACTAATGAGTGTGTCTGACAATTACTGAGGTTTATCTAAATATCATCAAAGAAATTAATCTTTCCTCTTCCCCTTCCCCAGTACAAAACAAAATTAGAAGAGTAGCCAGTATTGGGTGGAGTAAGCCATTGTGAATGTCAAAAGGGACCCTTAGGTTAGTAGGGGAAGCAGACTAGGTAAGAAGAGAAACTAAATTTCAAGGAATCTGAGATTGGTTCAGATGTTTTAACTGTCTAGCTGTGATTTTCACAAACTACTTGCCCACTCTAAGTATTCAATTCTTTATCTGAAAGTAGGGATGTGAAAGCTAAAAGAATTAATGCATAAAATCGTAATGTTAATAACAATCTCAAGAACCAGAAGTAGGTATTCAGCCTAAGAGAAGATAATAATTTGGTGCATATTTAAATTGATAATCTTTAAATCTTTATTTAGCCTTTATTTAATTGGAATAAGGTTAGCCCTGTGTATCACTTCAAGTTCAGTTTCAAAAACTTGGACTTACTACATACATTAAAATAATACAGTATTAGTTTATTGGAATTGTATTTCAATTTTGTTTGCTGTTAGTTTCTAACATTAATATGGAGTTTAATCATGAGATATGATAAAAAATACCATGGATATTTATATCAAAAATTTAATACAGTAAAAGACATATTGCCTTTAATCTCCTTCAAAATACTCTCTCTCTCCCTTGGCACTCTCTGTAGCAGTTCAGGAAGTCCTCTTCCATGAGTGTCTTTAGTTGCACTGTCATGCCTGCCCTGATGTTGAGTTGGTTCAAGATATTTACCTTTCATGGTTATTTTGACTTTGAGGAAGAGGCAGAAATCCCACAGTACTAAATCTAGGCTGAGGACATGTTGTAATGTTTTTATTTGCAGAAATTGCTGTAAACTTTTTTAATTTTTCTGTTTTTCTGGGAGAATAAAATACCAGTATCTTAGAAAAGCATATGAGAGTTTCTATTCCTTGCCCTTTGTACTTCCCACCAGGATCATTGCTCCCTATGTTACAGGCAACTGAGTTAGTTAGAAATATTATAGGCAGTCAGACAGGGCTGGGCCCTCAAAGGAACCGGTACAGAGGACCAGATATCTTGTGACCTTGGAAGAGATACATACCTCTTGCTGTGGGCCAGATCTCAAGACAAAAGGCAAAACAAATGCAACCACACCCTAAGTATAAGCATTAGGAATTAGGGATGGATCATCTTGAGAAGCCAGGAATTACCATCCCAATCCCCTAATCCGTAAGAATGCTTGGTTACTACATGACTCGCTTCACCATTTGTCCTTGATTTGGTCAATCTTACCTAAATAATTAATCTTATTGGTTGACCACAGTTCTGTTCCACCTCAAGCCCATCTGCCTTGTGAGTTCCCAGTTTTCCCCATCAGGGTTTTACTCTATAAAAGTCACTGAAAAGACAGAGTCTTTGGCAACCCACTCGGGACCCCTTCTGTCCCTCAGACAGAAGCTTGCTTTCTCTCAATAACTATACTCTGCTCTTACCCTCCGTTGTCCCTAAAATTCATTCTTTAATTTTAGAGAACACAAACTCGCGCAGGACATATAGTAGGTTGGGAGTTTCATTCCCCTATATCTTTTGGAAGTCTGAGTTCATTTTCCTATATCATTTGGAGGTCTTACACTGAGATTGTTCCCCTATATCATTTGGAGGTCTTCCACTGAGATCATAACCTATATCACCTATACCCAGTATTTTATACAATATTCCAAGGACAATGGAATATATTTGAAATTTCTGGAATGCTCCACAATATTCTCTTTGTTTCATGAACCTGTGATGATCTCCTCCCCACTCTGTCCATAGGAATCATTTTTATTCATCCTTTAGAGCTCACCTCCTAAATGGCTACTTTCTACTAGCCTGTCCTCGCCAGCTGCTTGCGTGTTCATCTTTAATTGGTCATGTGGCTCTCTTTCATGGTCACCTAGACTAACTTGAAAGTAGAAACTGACTTTGTTAGCATTTGTATTTCTAATTTTTACCTCAGTGGTTGGCAAATTGCTGAGCAAATCACTTGTTTTTTAAATAAGTAAGTGAATGATTAGATTAACTAATTTCTACCTGATCCCTAGAATGAAATTAAAGGATATTCCTATGAAAGACAAACCGAGCAAGGAAATGATGACAAATATATGGAGGTAATCTATCCAATTTGTTAATAATTTGAAAGACAGGTACTGCAAATTGTTGAGGACATTGTACTTCTTCAAACTTTTTACTATGTGCCAGGGATTTAGCTCAGCTACCTAAGTACCTGCCTGGCAGGTGTGAGGCTGTGAGTTCAATCCCTGGTACCAAAAAAAAAGAAAAAAAATTTTTTTTTTTTTACTATGTATCCTCTATTGAAAATGATGTGCTAACCTGGGTGTGTAGCAAGAGGTACGGTGCTTGCCTTGCACATATAATGACCTGGGTTCTATCTTCAGTATTGTAAAAATAAAAATGCTGTGATTCAATATTAATAGCTTTTGAGGGATCATAAACTCCCCGGAAACACGCTGTGCCTGCTTCTATGTCTTTGCCTTTGTCTCAGGCAGTTCCCTTTGCATGAAAATTTTTAGTCAAAATCTTCCTCTGCTTCACAGTATCTGATCCTGCTACACTTGTCTGAATTTCCACAGAGCTTTTCACACATAACACTCACTTGATTTTCATCAGGACAAATGTCTGAGTCTGCCATCTAGACTGCAGTTTCTTCGATTACAAGAAATAATTTTTGTCTTTGTCTTGCTCAGTGTTTTGTTCACTGCTCGGCACAGTGGCTGTTGCCGGTGGCTGGTTCTCAGTAAGTACCCACTGAAACAATGAATGGTAGTAAGTGAAGACTGCTAACTTGTTGGTTAAAATCAAGAGTACGATGTATAGATAATTAGAACTTACGGCATTAAATGTCAGGGAAAAAACTTAAGAACTAAAATTGACAATGATTTCTCAGTTAATAAAAATGTAAGCAAAGTTTGCTCTATTCTGAATTCCCACATGTGAAGGAAGTACTATAAACATAGTGGTTTTGAGGTAACACAGATGTATTATGTTACAGTTCTGAAAGTCAGCAGTTTGAAATGGATCTCATTGTGCTACCAAGATGTCAGCAGAACTGCGTTCCTTTTGAAAGCTTATAGGTTGTTTTTTCTGGTTTCAAGAGATCACCTATGTTCCTTGGTTTATAGTCCCATTCCTTTACTTTCAGAGCTGGCTATGTCGAGCCTAACATGTTTCATGCTACCATGCTGTATCCTTGTATCTCTTCTGGATTTACCCTCCATTTATAAAGACCCTTATGATTATATTGGGCCTACCAAGATAATCCAGGATAACCACCCCACCTCAAGGTCAGTTTTTCAGCAAACAATTCCATCTGTAACCTCAATTCCCCTTTGCCAATTAACTGAACATATTCAGGGATTTGAACATGGACATCTCTGGTGATCATTATTCTCTCTACTGCACTAAGCATGGCAGAGAGAATCACTATTATGTGCAGGGCACTAAAAGGAATATAAACAGTTTCATAAACAAATAGAAGAGCCAAAGAGAAGCAAACAATGATGGGTTATGAGACAATGTCTTTTGCCTTTAAAGAATCTGGTAGGACCAGCTTAATGGTTTTTAATTAAAATCATAAACTCTCAACCATAAAAGAGAACAAATCTTAGACTCTTTTTTTTCTGCAAGGATTCCTCAGGTATTATGTTAATTTCCCCCGCATAATTCCCAGGAGTTTTGAGTCCTTCTTGCCAGGAAGAGGAGGGGACAGTTTGTATGGTTTTGATCCTGTGTCCCCCCTAATCCTCTTGTAATCTGAACAGGGCTGAGTCTGGTGTTCATGATTGGTTTGTTGTCTAATGCTGGGATTGGCGTTGTGAATGCTGCACCCATCCAGGAGTGGAGCCAACATGCAGTGTAAAGGTGGGAGGAACACGTGTCTTGCTCGCCTTCTCTCTCACCAGTTCCTCTTGCTGTTTGGCAGCCACCATGAATTGCGCCCCACCATGCCACTCTGCTTGGAGCCAACTGAGCATGGACTGAAACTCCCCAAAATTGAAAGAAATAAACCTTTCCTTCCCTCATTTTGAGAGTCAGGTATTTTGTCTCAGCAATGAGTGAAAAGTGACTAATATACAGTTTATAAGGAAAGGATAGCAACAACAAAATCTTCATTACCCTGAATTGCTTCATCACTAAGATGAGGCATTGAAATAATCCTTCTATAAGCAAGTTTGAACTACTCCAAGATGACCCATTGTCTACCTAGCACAAGAGTAAAAATCCATTGATGACCTATAAGCAGTAGCATTGATTGCTTGGTTTCAGACTTAGTTTCAGATTTCCACCAATGTGACCTATCCATATTAAGATGCTTTTTTTCATGAATGTGGCTTTGATAATATCCTGTCTCTACTTTTTAAGTCATTTGTATTTTAAAAGGAATGGTCTTTGTTGTGGGGCAAGAGGTATTTTTACAGGAATTTAAAACTGTAAGTGGAATGAATTTTGATTTTAGAACTTAAGTTCAGGCATCAGTGAGAGCTGGGAGATCCACACACTTAATCTCTCACAAAGGCTTTGACTTGTATCTAAATCTAAAAACCTCCTTTTAAGTCTGTATTTCATTTCATATAATTAAAATTCTTTCTTTTTGACATACATCATTTTTACCTAATCAATCATCATTTTCATCTAGGAAAAAGTGTCTAATATGTGCGTTTTATACTAATTTTCAAAGTCTAACCATCTCTGTATGCAATATCAACTAAAATGTAAAACAATAATGTTTAATATGCACTTATGCAGTTAAATAGAAAACTGTCCCTTTCCTCCTGATTTTCTATATTAAGACAGAATGTCAAGATATAAAATAATATTGTCTATTATATGATAATGATTATAAAATATAATTTAAACTCACACCTTAAAACAAATATCATTTCAGATGTGTAGCCCTCTTAAACGATACACTTATTCTATATAGTCAAATTTATACTATCTAATCCTACAAAAAAACAAACTGCTCACATTTATTTTTGACAAGGCAAAGGGGAGTCCCACTGTTGAAGATGAATGCAAAAAGAAAATGTATTCTGTATAGTTTAATGTCTTCGCACAAATACTTCATACGTTAATCGTGGCTGTGACACACTTTCTCGATGAAAGAAGTAGGGCAGGCAAACTCACTCTATCCTTGTTTTAATTTTTAAAGGACTTAAGAATGATCCCCCAGAATGTTTTGGCAGAAGTTAAAACTGCATTATTCTCCAGATAGACTCCTAGAGATCTTCTTATAATGTGGATCTGGACACTGCCAAATACCTGACGTGGTAGGATGTGTTTCAAAGTGCTTATACTTCACCATCATATAGTTTATTACAGAAACCAAAGTGTTTAGCAAGCTCTGATATAACCATATTTCAATAACATTTATTTTTGGTTCATTCAGTAAACAATTGTCAAATGCCAGTTATATGTCAAACACTAAGTGCAAAGGAAATGACTAATAAAACAGTTTCTTGACTGAAAGAATCTCACTGTCATGAGCAAACATGAATAAACAAGTATAAAAAGTAAAATTTTGTGCAGAATAGTTCAATGAAATATATAAAAATGTCCTTGCCATGATGCTTCTCTGATAGATTATGTTACTTTGCAGACTCCCTGGCCCCTCTTCTGGGAATGATGAGAGATTTATTTCATAAACTGTGGATGTCATGTATTCCCACACTAACTGATTCACTAACAGGAAACAGGAGAAGTGATGTATATCACAGAGGAATAGAGTGATATGTGATATATGATATACATGATGTACTTGATAGGAACGGGGAATTTGAAAACCAACAAGTGGTTTAACCTGTTCTATTTCCTTCTTCCATTTTGACTCTTAATGCTTTCTCACACTGAAGTAAAAGTTACTTGAGAAGTCAGAGCTGACCTGGAGTGGTCATCCGATGCTTTCCTATGCTTTGCATTTTTGTCAGTGTTGTCTTGTTTTGTTTTTATTAGCTACATTTTTAGTGTCTTGATTGGTACACGTTTGTAGTACATTGTGATTACATTCATCATTGGGAGTTGACACATGTACAGAACATTTCTCAATATCTTTTTTCAACCTTTTCCTCTCCCCACTTCACCCTGCACCTCTTGACCTTTTGTTGATGAGACACGAAATCTTGAGAGTTGTTGTTGCAGCATAACATATCCCATCCACACTGATATACCTCCTGGAATTGCGTAGCACGTGTTTCAAGGAAATGAAATCATAAGATGCTGTGAAGTAACATTGGAGCCTCAAATTAGAGAGAGAGTCATTGGTTCCAGCCAGGATGTAAGGACTGTGTTTAATCACAGAAGGATGGACTAGTGCTGTTGGACCTGCATATGGAAAGGAGAGGGAATAGGAGATAAGAAAGCCCAGGTACAACCACAGAAAGTAAAACACTGCTTAAATGTGAGACTACACCTTGAATTTAGTTTAAATACCAGCATATATAACTAGATCAGTAGTGCTAGATTTCTGGTAGATAGTTACTGGACTTTGTGACAGAAATACTTTTATCATAGAGTGAAGCACAAAATAGACATGAAACACGAGCCAAAAAAAAAAAAAAAAAACTTTTCAGGGCAAGATGGTAAACCCCCAGTGTCTCATTATTTCTACTCCATTGCATGATTTTTCCATCCTGCCTATTGATGGACTGCTATATTTTGCGTTGGCAAGTTGTCTGATTTGAAGTTTGTGGATTGGTTTGCATTGCTTTGGGGCTCAAGGATCTGAAAAATTAAACAAATACAGAGCAGCGGATAGTTTATACATTTTAATGGAATTACTCTGAGGTGGAGCCTGGGAACAATTTTACACTTTCCAAGTGATTATAAACTACAGTTGGAATTTTGAAGCATTGCAAGAGAGGGATGGATAACTAATTCCAATGTATGTATTTCAGTGAAGCCCTTAGGAGACCATGCTATATATTTATTTGCAATCATCTATAATATCTATTAGGGATTGGATCCAGGAGCCAAAATCCATACATGTTCAAATCTCTATCATAAAATAGCACAGAATTTGCAAATAATTTACTCAGGGCCTCTTGTGTACATTAAATCATCTCTAAGTTACTTATATGGCCTAATACTATGTGTATGTTATGTAAATAGCCATCACTCTGTATTGTTTGAGGAAGAATGACAAGTAAAACAAACTGGTATGTGTTCATTTTAAATACATTTTTTCATCCACAGTTGGTTGAATTTATGAGTGTGCAATCTATAGATTGTAAAGGCCAACTATATCCTGTATGTCTTTGGTCCCTCCAGTGGTTGAAATTTTCAGATGGAAGTCGCAGGTAATGATAGATGGTGCTGTGCACACATAGATTAACAGGCTAATATACTATACGATTACCACAGGTAATGTCCCACTGATCATGTGTGTGGTAATATGTTGCTGGTATTGCACTCATCATGGTTTCGGATGCCTGTGATCCATTTTAAAGCTCCATGTCTTGTGAAACAGGAGAGAGCCTAAACTTTCAATGCAGACATGACCTTTTCCCCTGGAGAGTAAACCAGTTCAGAGCCCAGCAGTCGCCGGACCTGGTGATGCTTGCCTGAATCTCAGGAGGCTGAGGCAGGAGGGGATCACTGCAAGTTCAAAGCCAGCTTGGGCCACAAAGTGAGTTAAAAGGCAACCTGAACTGCATAGTGAAACCTTGTCTCAAGAAGACCAAGAAAAAAAAAATACCAGAAATTTAATACTTATGTCAAATACCATATGTTTGTATAGTCATTACTCATACGTGAATCCTAGGGAAACTTGATATATTTCCCCTATTGATGCATTCTGTCAGTAACATAATGTAATAATTTGATATTAGCATTCACCTTCCCAAACCAAGAAAAACCTGTTTCAAATTATGTTAATATTTTATAGTGTCTTTCAACAGATTATTTAATCTTGGATATACTCTAAAGCAATTTTTAGTCACATCCAAAGTATTTCTAACCACAAAGCAAATTCTAAATTTTATGGTTAATTTCACAATCTTTGAGAACTTCATTATTTATAGTAAACTACTGCAGTGCAATGTCTATAGCTTTGGCTGTATCAATTCCACCGTAAACTTCTAAATTTTAATGCTTTTCAAAGCAAAAAGGAATCTGTATGACCTGGAAGAAGAGAAGCAGGGTATCACAAAGATGAATACGTTTAGTGCGGACAAGTCTGGACCACTAAGAGAATCACCTAGGTTCACATCTCCTGAAAGAACTGGGTACTGGGGGAGGGAGTCAGGGAATCAAGCAGGTGATATTTCTTCATTTGAAGTCGGTAATTTGGAGTTTAAGTTTCAGCTTCCTTCCCACCTCCTGTAAGGGCTGGTAATCAAGGATAATTAGCCAGATTATAGCTTCTGACTGGGGAGATGAATGAACAGAAGGAGGACACAGCTGCAAAACTAGGATGAGCACTGCTTCTCAAGATCCCCTACACCCGCGGAGCACCTGTGGGTGCTTCTAGAATACAGATTACAAATCTGTGGGTCTGGGCTTAAGCCTGAAGTTCTGTATTTCTCGCTTAATACTCATGTGGCTGCTCTTCACATCAGTGTTGGGGGGCTAGATTGGTCCTGAATGGTTCCAGTTTAATATTTTAACTGAGTTATTTCCTCAGTTAACTGGCTGTTCTCTCCATTGTTTCTTGTATATATTACACAGTTCACAAATGAGAAAACAATGACAATTATACAAGTGTTTTCTTTATGATATTTATTTGATCCCTTGACGGGAGAGAGAGACAAAAGGAGAGAAAACAGAAAGAAAAGTGGCTTTTATTGCAGGCACGGAAGGTTGCCGAAGAGACCCAAGCACCCTCTGTAGGAGGCAAACAAAACCGCGGGCTCTTATTTTGACTGGAGGAAGAGTTTAAGGGGCGGGCAGAATGACATATTGACAGCTGATTGGAGGAGCATTTGCGCACGCGCAAAAAGAGGGTTGATGCAACTTGCTGTGTGCAAGAAGATCGAGGAAGTCAGTGTTTAAAGGAGGTGCAGCGCCATGTTGACTCAGAGGAATGCACAAAGGAAAAACCCGCCAATATTAATTGACAATTTCAGCTGAGTTCAGTGAAAGTTGGAAAATGAAATTAAGTAAGTCAAAAGATCTTCCCTCAAATAACCATTTAAGAGAAAACATGCAAGCAGAAAGAATAAAATGAGCATCCCTTTACCTTAGTGGCAGCTTCTCCATTAGACCGTGTAACATTTTCACTTAAAATGTATAGAATAATTTATGGAATAGTAAGTATATTTGGCCTTATCTAGCTACTTGTCTTACAGTAATATAACTAAATTTATGTCTCTATTTGTAAGGTGAATAAATTGTGTAAAATTAGTTTTTGTTGATTGGAAACTTTTTTAGCACTAATATAAATATTGTTCAATGGATCTAATAAACACTTACCTTCAAATCATAAATAAAAAGTTAAAGGAAGATTGAAATCTAATAACTTAATGAGAAACATTTAATAGAATATACAACATTAACACATTTTAACTATTCCTGCTTCCTAACCAAGGGATTTTATCTTGCCTCAGTTTCTCATTCAATAAAAAGGGGTAGAGGAATATCAAAATTGTCCCCTACAGTTCTTTTGAAGGTTAGACATTGTTTGTGGAAGCAGTTTAAAAATTGTGCCTAACACTTATGAAGCTACTTATTAATAAATTATCAAAACTAGAAGGTAAATAAAACATTAGAGGTGGCTGAACTAAACATCAAAATAATAAGCGTAACAATTTCCAATTATAGTCAATAAAATATTCTGCAAGTTTCATTAATTTTAAATATGACTTGACATTGACTTAATTCTTTAAACTGCTGATGACTTAATAAGTCTGAAAATAAAAAAGAACACAGCATGGACAGCCTTTGCTTTTTAAGAAGTATCTGTGACAGAAGCCTCTAAAGAAAAGCAAAAACTCAAAAATCCAATGTCATTTGTGCATTAAGCCTAACAACTCTGAAGTGTGAACAAGAATTCTCAGGTTTTATAGCACTAATTATAGCCAACTACAACACTTTTCTAAAAGAAAGGAGGCATTATACATAGAAGCATTAATTTTAAACTTCATTTCAGGAAAAATTTTTTTAAAATAATATTATTTGAAATTCACCATTTGAATTATAAGTATTCAAGAATAATCACATAGCACAACCCTACCTCAGTTTGTGGATAAAATGAAGTAATACTGAGAAGATGTATTGTCTTGCCTGAAGAGGAAAAAAAAAAAACATTAAATCAAACAAAACAATGAATTTTCAAGACACTGGAAATCTTGCAATGAAGGATACCAATTCCTGAGAAGCAATAAATAAGACAAGGTTTCTGATTGCTCTGGAAAATCTCTGTGAGTCTGGATCTGGATAGACTCTGGAGAGAAAACACAGGAGGAACTTACAGAGCTCTCTGATTTAAGCAGAAGTGGGAGAACTGGGAGGAAAAGGGGTTCAAGTTCTCAGGGTACCGGACAGAAAAGACTAAGTACGGAGTACTTTAGAGCTGTTACCTGTTTGAGTTTTCAGCCAAGTACGGGATCAGTGTGTGTGTATGAGAAGTCTACCCAAGACTCCTGCAAGAGCTACACAAAAGGATTAGAAGGACTAATCTGCAGGAGCTCGCATAAAACTGTAAGTAGTTCATTTTCTCAATAATCTGAGTAGAAAACTTATTAATTTATGATGAATTGCTTAGCATATTCATGAGATTTTTATCTCATTGGTAAAACAAAATTGACCTTAAGCTAAATGTTTCTTTGACAAAGACAAGCAAGGCTTAAAAGCAATACTGAAATAATCAAATGGCTTCTAAATAGTCTGTTTCTCAGAAAAAAAAAATTAAAAATATTTAATGGAACAAATAGATATGCGGCACCTAAAAAACAAAATGCATAATTTCTGACATCCAACCCAGCATACAAAGACATAAAAATATAATGAAGAAAACAAGTCAATCAATGGAAACCCACCAGAAATGATTCAGATGATGGAATTAGCAGACAAAAATTTGAAAAACAGTTATTATAACTGTATTACATGTGTACAAGAAACTAGAGAAAATTTGAATACTTCAAGTAGAAATAAAAATGATAATAAAGAGACATAAATCAGAATTCTACAGCGCAGACTCCCAATTTGTAGGATTAAAATACAGGCGATGATATTAACAGCAGATTAGATATTGAAGAAGGAAAAACTTTTGCACTTAAAAAAAAGTGAAACATACAGAGAGAGGACTAAAAAAGTAGGTTGGGGGTTTAGCTCAGTGCACAAGCGCCTGCCTAGCAAGCATGAGGTCATGAGTTCAATCCCTGTTAGAAAAAAAAAAAAGACTAAAAAAGTGAGCACATGTTCAGTGACTTGTGGGACATGTCAGATGACTCAAAATAAGAAATACAATTGCATCCTTGAAGAAAAGAAGTAAATGAGACACAACAACAACAACAAAATTTTAAATGATTGCACTCATTTCAAACTTTTTCTTTATATGGTACTAAGATTTTCAATTTCTCTACCACTATGCTACATCTCCAGTCCCTTTTAGTTGTTGTTTTGTTTTGTTTTTTTGAAACAGGGTCTCACAAAATTGTCCAGTTGTCCTTGAACTTGTAATCCTCCTGCCTCAGCTTCCTGAATAGCTGGGGTTACAATTATGCACCACTGCCCCTAACTTTTTTCAATTTTGATTTAAAAAAAAAAGACACTATAAACCTACAGATTTGTGATGCTCGATAAAAATCCCAAACACAAACAACGTGAACTAAAGTACACCAAGTTGTATTATAATATAGTACTATTCTATCTGGTAATCTGAATAACTCTTTTGAAGATAACTATGCAAAATAACAACCTTAGTTATGTTCCTACCACCTTGTTTTGCAAGCCTGTATTGTTATTGTTTCGGGCTCTTTGTTATTGTTATTAGTCTATTTTGTTTCTTGTTTTTCTTGTAATTTGTTATGTTTTGTTTTGTCTTTCCTACCAATTCAGAAAGGATTGGTGTACATGTATAGGCTTATACATGCCTAGAACGTCTCCTAAAGAGTATACAAGAATTGATTTTATTACAAGTGATGGTATAAACAGCTACTTTGAAGAAAACGAGGCATTATGCTAACCATTGCTGATTTCCTATCATCTTGTTGTGAAGTCCAGTAAAGCTTTTCTCCTTTGTTTTGATTGTTCTTAGTCTGTTCTGTATTATTTGGTTTCAGTATGTGTGAAAGTATGGACAGCTGTTTTGAAGAGAACAAGAGACATTACGGTAGCCATTGTTGAGTCCCGTATTGTTGGGTTTTGAAGGCCTGTAACACTTTCATTCTTTTGTTTTTATTGGTTTTATACTATTGTGTTTTGTTTGAATTCATTGCGTGTGAAGATATGGCCAACTATTTCAAAGAAGACAAGAGACATTATGGTAACTGCTGTTAATTTCCTGGTCTCTTGTTTTGAAGTCCTGTGTTGTTTGCATTGTTTTGTCCTGATCTTCTTTCTTCTGTTCTGTTTTGTTTTGTTTTATTCTCTTTAAAAAATTAAAAATATGTATACATATAGTACTATTCTACCATACAAAAAGATAAACTTGAGTCATTTGTAGGAAAATGGATGCAAGTTGAGACCATGTTAGTGAAATACATCAGACACACAAGCTTAAATATTTCATAATTTCTCTTATATAAGAAAACCCAAAATATAAACAAAATAAAAGAAAGATAATAGGACATAGGGAACTAGACCTTTTCCAGAAGTGAAGGGTACAAAGAGATGGAGAGGGTGGGAGAAGAAGAGGATGGGAGAGGATAAAAAACAGAATGTAGGCATCATGCACTGCAGGCCTGCACGAATCAAAATAAAACTTAAAATAACAATGATAAAAGAAAATACTCACCAAAGCAACAGCAGGAAAAAAAAAAAGGCATTACATTAGTAGAAGGAAAAATAAAGATGACAACAGAATTCTCACTGGTAACAGCACAAGTCACATGAAATTACACTAAACTCCTTAGAGTTTCCAAGAAACCTGTCAATCTAGAACTCTGCTTAGAGAAAGTAAGTTTCAAAAGGCAGCGACATTTTCAGACACATAACTGACAAAAAAGTCATCACTGGCCATCAGAAAAATTAGTTGAAGCAAGTGCTTCTGACAGAGAAATGAAAGCACAGGGAAATTCACACTCATGCAGCTGAATGAAGAACCCTGGAAATGTAGCTGCGTGGGAAAACAGAAAAAATTTTGTTCTGAGGGTTTAAACTGCTTAAAATATCTTTGGCTATTTAGAACAAAAATGCTAACATCTAGTGATAGGTGTAACACATACAGTAGTAAAATGTGTGACAAGGACAAAGTTCAGTAAAGCAGAAGTGGAAGAATAATGTCTTAAGCTTCTTATGCTATAAAGAAATTGATATAATATTCACTGGTGTAGAAATTGAGGATAGACTCTATAAATTAAATGTTTATATTATAAACAGTGGGACAACAGCCAAGAAAATAAGAGTTATAACTAATAAAGAAAAAAAAGTAAATCATAGAAGCAGTCAATCTAACAGAAGATGGAATAAGAAGAAGGCAGGGGGACAGAACAAATCAAATATGACTAGCTTGGATATTCTATCAATTCACTGAATAGAAATGTTTCAAAAGGATAATTCTGGCCACAGAGTTTAGACTTAAATCAGCAAGTGTAAAAGCAAAAGAATAATGTAACAGGAGGTTACAGTGTCCCATGATGACAGCAAGAGAAGGAGAGGTAGGAAGAACTACTTTGGATGTAAGCATTGGAAGATTTATTCAGTGAATCTTTCCTGAGGACAGTTGGAAGGACCAGAGCAGAGTCAATAATTTCAAGACTTGTTTCCTTCCTAGAGTGTATTGAGGATCTGTGGATATGCAAAACATGGTCCAGAGTACAGTGGGAATCCCCAGGGGTTCAAGTAACTGCACCTCATTTTTCTGCCCTAAATTTCTGAGAAATTGGAAAGAAAAGCAAGTTCTTTTCAGCCTTCTAACTGAGAGAATTGAAGGAGAAAAAGTAGATGTTTTCTGACTGCAAAGATAGAGTCTGACAACCTGTCTGCTGCTACCGCACTGACCCATTAAGAGGACGACCTGATCTTCCCCATCGCATGCATTGCTGCCTGAAATTAAGATGCCCCCTCCTGTGAGTTACTGTGCAGACTGCCCTTCAAGAACGAAGAACGCAGTCCCCATAATTTGAAAGTTCTACTAAAAGATGGTCTTCAACTGTTTGCCTTCTTTAGAGACTGTCTAGAGCATAGGGCCGTACTCTTACCAAGGGCGGTGTCAACAAATGAGTACAAGTCCTGGCTTCTTGTCTTAGTTCAGGATAACCCTAAGTGTGAAAGTCTGAAAGCCCACTGGTTAGCATGTAAGAGTGGCTTTCCAACTCTGAAGCACTCGAGAAGTAAAAGCAGAGACTCAGCAACAGAATTTAACCACAAAAATAGCCAAACTCTGATGATTAAAACCTCAACTCAAACAATTCTGCTATGACAAGCTAGGGACTTGTTCCAAGTATGGGACCTCTCTTGTACGATTGAACATGTAGGTTTATACATCCAAAATTCTTAACTTCTCATATTTCCCATGTCCTTAGGCTGTGTCAATGACCCATGACGCCCTGTGAAGGCCTAGTGTGCATACCCTATTTCTTATAGACTATGCAGAGTCATCTACTCTGCAAAGTATCATGTATCCCCTTTAGGACCTGCTCCCATCTCTTTCTACAGCCAAGCCATTAACATAAGGAAATGAATATGACCTGGTAAAAGAGATGCTGGGTTTGCAAAGGAAGAAATTATTTCCTGAAGAACAGCAGGACCTACCAACACATTCCACAAGAGCGAGCATACTATTTTTGAGGCTGGATTTTAAAGGACTAGCAAGTGGTAAGCTCCAAACTCAAATTTGGAAAAGGGGTTTATTATAAAGAAAGTGTTACTCTTGGGAAATGTGGCTTATTCTGTAACGTCCCCCATAAGACAGGGTAAAAACTTCTGGATTAGCTCCTAGAGTGTGAAAAACCAACAACCCCTATTCTGTGAGGTGGACTGACCATGAGTTTCTGAAGTAGACAGTAGAGAAAGGTTTTAAGTTTTCTTTGAAGAAGGTATTTTAGGGGGATGAACGCAGTTTAGGGCTGGCAATCCCAGCCAGTGACTGTCCCATAGGAGAGCCGTATGAAAGTGCCATGGTGAAAGCAAGAAAAACTGTGCCTGCGAAAAGGGCGCTAAGATTGCTCTGTAGCTCTACAGCGTCTAGGGCTGAGAGTTGGTGACACATTAATAAGCTGAGTTCACCAGTTGAAGAAAGGACAATAGGACCCCAAGAAATAGAGAGCAGAGGACAGTGACAGGCTGAAAGAAATTTGGTAGGTGGCAAATATAGAATTATAAACGTGGTCTTTAGAACCAAGCAGGCCAGAAGTAAAATAAGAAGCTTGTTCCTTATTCTGTTCAGTCAGAAAGATTCAAGAACAGATGACGGTGAAGCCAAGTGAATTGACAGCAATTAAAAGTGACCGTTGTGTTTTTCATACTCAAAACCTCTTGACCTTCCTCGAAGAAAAGACAACAGTGAAGATTATAGTAATAATCTTGCCCACAATCCCTCAGCCTTCTCCTAAGGGATCCATGCTTATCTACTTGAGTAAGTACTCTGTAGAGAGGGAATTTAGAGGACACAGGTTTCAAGTTACCACTGACATGCAGAGACACAATGGGTCACTGTGACCAAGGAGTTCGGGAGGATGCATACACCAGCTAATAAACGGAATCCTGGGACCCAGGGTAGATTGGTTATGTAATTTGTGAGGCCTGGTACAAAATGAAACTACAAGTTTCTTGATCAAGAAAAACAAAAAAGATTGTTGACTGTGGGCTTGCAGGAGAAAGAAGATTCGTCCTTTCCATGTGCCAGCGGTAACTGTGGGTCAAGAGGAGAAACAGGACGTGCCCTTCCCATTGGCCGGCTGGCACGTGGGCTGGAAGACAAGAAGAGCCGAGTTCCCCCCTCCCAGCCTGCCAAGAAACTGGTTAACTCAGAGGAACCCAGACTGAGTTCTTAGCAACTGAGATACAAAAACAGTTTAATGTTTATATTGCTAGACTAACTTTACAGACTTAAAGCCAGGAATCTGAGCACCTATTTAGAGGATGACAATGTGCAGTGTAGCAACTATGGGGAATTTCCTTCTGTCTTTTTTTGAAATCCAATAATGTTCTTACTGTTTTGTTTTGCTCCATTTTACTGTTTCATTTTATTCAGTGTTTTGTTTTGGTTGGTTTTGTTCTGTTTTGCTTTGTTTGGTTTTATTGTGCCTGCTGGTACGGGCTGCTATTTTGAAGATGACAGGAGGCGTTATGGTAGCCATGATTGATTTCCTATTATCCTGTTTTGAGGTCCTGTATCACTTTCACTGTTTTGTTTTGATTGGCTTTATTCTGTTTTGTTTGGTTTGGTTTTGTTCTCTTTACAATAAAAAAAATTGTCAATAACTTGAAGAAGAAAACAATATGACACTAAACTAAACATGCTACAGACATGTTTGAAGATGGGACTGTGTGGGACCTCACACATCGCACTCTGACGAGTGGGCCACCACCCAGGTCTGACTCGCAGTGGGTTCATTTGGTCTTTGAACTCTCCAAATCATCTTTGCTCCAACCCCTAAATTCATAATCAGAATGAGTACCCTTAATAACTGGCACATTCCCTGCATTGATCCTTACTGTATACACTACACAATTATGTACTCCACACATCCCTTTCAAGAATAATGTAATTATTCTACCTGCTGCCAAGGGTGGAACCAGAAGCCAGATCTCAGCCATAACTTCTCTATTGGGGCTGCTTCAGCTGTTAGCAAACGTATGATCAGACCTTTATCTGTGATCAGCTTTTGTCCAATTACTGATCAGTGTAAGAGAGAGGTCACCACAGCCCCACTCAGAATGGGCCCCCCTCACCCCTGGATTGGCTAAAGCAGGAGACTTCTGTGCCTCAGCTTTTTCCTTTTTCTAGCATTGCTTCCTTTCTCCTTCCTCCGTAGCTGTTGGTCCAAAGATCACTCATTGTTAGCGGTGCTACACACAAATCTCAGTTTCAGTTCTGTTTTTAGAAAAATGCAACCAGTGACTGGGCTCTGGAAACTCCTTAGGAGGCAGTGAGACCAAAAGTAGGATGATTCAGTGCAGGAGTCCACTGGCCTGTAAAAAGAAGAGTGGCAAAACACTTGATATCGTTATTCACTGAAATAAAATACCTTAGAAACTTTAAGGAGACATGTAAATAGAAAAATAGCTTCTGGAACTAAAATGCATGTTGGTACTCAAACACTCTGCAGACAAATTAGAGTACACCCACAGTTAAAACCTCAAATAGAGGATTACATGGGGAAAAAAAAACTGCTGAAATCACAACAAAAAAGCACTAACATATGGAAAATGTGAGCAAAATGGGACTTCAAGAATAGGATAGAATTGACTTGTGCAGCAGTTTAAGAATTATATTTTCAGAAGAAAGAAAAAAAGAGTACATGGAGAAGAGGAATGATCTACTAAGTAATAAAAGGCATTTTCTCTGAGCTAAATAAACATTTTAATGCACAGACTAAAGGATATCAAATTCCAAGTCATGCTAATGACAAAACGCTTATATCAAGTCATACCATGGTAAAAAAAAAAAAAAGAGCTCCAATATCATGAAAAAAATTCATAAGCTTCCAGATAAAATGTAATCACTTGCAAAGAAAAAGAATCACTTACATCTAACTTCTGATTTGATAGAGAAAAATGGATTTATATCCAGACTATTGAGAAACAAGGATGACCTGAAGATTCTTTAGTAAGATCAGATTTTAGTCTCCTGGCAGAGTGATATTTCTAGATAGTCAAGGACTCAAAGAGTTTATCATACACATTTATCATTTGTGAATTATAATTAATAAAAAATTATAATTAAGGCACAGATTTACCACAGCTGAGAATTCAAGATAAGGACAATGAAGAGGAAGTGAAGACTTGTGACAACCTTGACAATAAGTATATGGTTAAATCTAAAAGGATAAAGATTCCATATCAAGAAATATGGAATATAAATTTCTAATAAAAATCTTAAAGCAGTGGATATGATACAAGAGAAGTTGTAAAACTTGGGAAGGACTAAAATATTACAATGTGAATGAAATCTAATGGTAGAATTGAGAATTGAGAAGGAAAAGGCAAAGAATGAATGTCCCAATAGCAGAGGGAGAAGTGAGGAAAAAATAGGGGAGACCAGGACACAGGTATCCCATCATGGATTGTGGAACGCAAACCCAGTTCACTGTGCTTTGGGAAGGCATTTAACTCTTTGGGCCTTGGTCATTCTATGTATTAGGCAAATATTCAACAAGAGTAGAATATCAAGTACATGTCACACAAGCTTCTCTGAACAACCTTTAATAAAAATGCCAAACTTCTATTTTCACATGCTTGAGATTTTAATTAAGGGGGAACAGTGAACTCATAAATACATATGAATGAATTAATGAAATCATCACCTGATAAACCATGTAAAGAAACAACCCAATGTATTGTAAAGTTTCATGAACATGAAAGTAAGGTGTAAAAGAGACTTAAAGTAGATTTATTGAAATCCTTGCTTGTTATATGGGTGATTAGTATGATAAGAGTTACAGAATATAGTTGATACTCTGATATTGTGTTCATCAGGATACAAACAAATAGTCCGGTATGATCCCATTTGCCAAAATTTAAAAGAAAATTCTAAATTTCATGGAAAAGTAGAAATGACTGTAGAATCCAGAGGATAAAATGTTCAAGAGAGAGGCAAAAGAAAATGCCTTCAAAGTCAGCTGTGAATTTTTTTTTTCTCCTTTTCTTATGCTGGAAAAATTTAACCCACTCAAATCAAAATGAGTGTTCACCTTGACTGTCAACTCTGTCAACTCTTATCAATATGTTTTAGTACATAATTCAGAAAATAAAAAGATTAAATGAATGAATAATGACATGCTTATACCATTCTGTACTATAAGTAATTCGAAAAAGAAAGAATAGCTTTTATTCTTAGGATCTCCATTTAAGCTACTGCTTCTTTTTAGAATTTCCTTTGCCTTCCCCTTTTGCAGTGTTCTTCCTATAAAATGAATTCAGGTTTCTTTGCAGTCATTAATCACCCAGTAAAAAAGGGGGGGCAATGTAAAATATATGCAAATTAAGGTATTTTTACCCCAGTTTTTTAATTCTGCTTTGTCTATAAATGGGAAAATATATGTATGTTTACATGCAAAATCACCTACTCAGCTTATAAAAAATTTTAGTAGTGCTACCTATTGTTCCAGTCTTGTCTCTTTTCCTACAAACAGGTAAAATAATATACAAGGAAAAATATTATATTTTTCCCATTAAAATGTTTTAGACAGGGCCAGGGATATTGTTCAGTTGCATAAGTGTCTGCCTAGAAAGTGCAAGGTCCTGAGTTCAATTCCTGGTACCAAAAACAAAAAAAAAAGAATACCTAAAATGTATTAGACAATACTACAAGAGAGAATGGAGAAAGATATTTGCATGATCAGGAGAAGATTAGAACTTAGAATATAGAATTTTCTTTAAGTCAATAAGAAAAATTACAAATGATATACAAAAGCATAGTATGCACAATTAAATTGCAGGAATAAACTAGTCCTGGAGCTGGAGATTTAGCTCAGCGGCACAAGTACCTGCCTGGCAAGCGCGAGGTTGTGAGTTTGATCCCTGGTACCAAAAAATAAATAAATAAGTAAACTAGTGCTAAACAGCCAGAGATGTATCAATGTCAATAAGTAACTAAATTTGTTAAGTAAAGTGAGTTCTAAGTGCTTATTCATACATGTATAATTTATTTAGATTTAAAACTCAAGCAAATTCTATAAACAAATTTAGATAAAATATGTGTCTTCAGAAGGGTAATATAAGGGAACTGGACATCCAGTTGTTTCTGTAACTGTTTTTTTTAATGATAAATCTAAATCAAGTGTGACAAAATGTGTACATCTTTAAAATGTAGATGTTGGGTCAGGGAGGATCCAACCAGAAGACAACTAGCCAGCCTTCCTGGTGAGTGATGCGACCAGCGCCGACTCCAGGAAGAGAAAGATCCATGCCTCCCGTGCACCTACCAGCATGTGGGCTGAGAATCAAGACACCCCCCCAACCCCGTAAGCAGCCTGCTGGTTTGGAGGACCAGCTAAGTTGATAGCAACTAAGGTACATAAAGCAAATAAATGCTTACATTGTTTGGTTGACTTTGCAGTCCTGGGGCCAGCAGTCTGAGCATCTCTTGCGGGGATGACAGTATGCAATGTAGCAAATATGGGGGATTCCCTTCTGTCTTGTCTTTGAGGCCCGATATCGTTCTCATTGTTTTGCTTTATTCTGATTAATTTTTTTGCTTTATTTCATATTCTGTTTTGATTGATTTTATTGTTTTGTGTTTGGTTTGATTTTACCATACCTGATGGAATGGTCAACTATTGTGAAGATAATGAGATATACTACAGTAGGTATTGTTTTCCTAGTATCTTACTTTGAACTTCTGTACCAGTTCTACTGCTTTGTTTTGATTGATTTGGTTCTGTTATGTTTTGTTAGATTTTACTATCTTTAAAATAAAATTAAAAATAAAATGTAGGAGATACTTTGAGTTAATTGAAATATTTTCAGTGTTTATACTTTAGATCACAAGGCTTTTAATCTCTGTGTTACAAAGTACTGTCAGCATTGCTCTGTGTTACTCTAAGCAGTAGGAAAGTAAGATTGTTATTTTTAAAACTTCTAAAGTGCATTTCACCCATCTCCTAGACAATCTTTCAGTTCAGTCAAATGAACTGTCACACAGCGAAGAAGAGAATTCAGTTTACTTGGAAGACCTGATCTCCATTCTATTCATCTAGAAAGTAACTTTAAACCTCCAAGCTAGATACTCATATCAGTTTGGAGCTGCCAGAATAAACAGATGATTACACATGCATAATAACAAAGTTGAGTTGTTATTTACTGTCTCTATTTGTTTGCATGTGTGTTTTTTCTCTAACATGGCTTATTTATTAGCACCATTAGTCATACAAACTGGTTCACTCAGTTGAGTTTTAAACAAAACCACAGTTTTCAGCTTTGAATATATTTTATTTGATTATTTCTTTATGATATTGTTATTGCGAATTTCTCCCTACTGTACACTTTATTTTTGGTCCCCTTGTGTAACTTTCAAGAGAGAAATAGTATGATAGCTCAGAAGCAATGAAATATTGGGCAAGGCATACATTCTGTTTTAATACCGTAGTGGTATAAAGAAAAATTGGGAGAATATTTTATAGTGCCTCTAAGTTTTCAGATTTCAATATATGCAGTCTGATGAAGGATCCCTCCAAAAAAAAAATAGTCTTTGAGACATAGCTATATAATTTAGAAATTACTATTAAGGTAAATAAACACAATTTTTCCTTTTTTTAAATCATTTATGGTATTTTGATTCATTTAATATAATTTTTGCTTCCACTTTAGTTTTACTATATTTTTAAAAAAATTTTACTGTATTTGGAGGTATCGGAAACAAATGTAAATCAGATAAAACTTCTATTCTCAAGAGCCATATTCTCATGGAGAGGCTCAGACATTAAGATATAATATTACATTTATGAAAACATGGTATATAAAAGACAAAGTGTTAGTACAGAAAGGAATGAAGTTTATATGAGGGGAGTGAGAAAATATACCCTCATTAGAATATAACCATTGTCTTTGTGTTGGGCCTTGATATATAACTTTACCAAAAATGGTATAAATATGTCTAGCACCCAAAAAATGTAAATTGTCTGGATCATTCAAGTGGTTTTTGGTTGATAAACTAAGAAAGAGGGGAGGCTGATAAAGGAGAATGTATCAGTCACGGTTTTACTGGTGAAACAGATGTATCACAAGATATGCAAATGGCTTATGATGGTCAGGCACAGAGCTGGATGAGGAAGTGTGCAAAAGGTGCCTGCACACTGGAGGCTAAAGGTCCAGTCCAAGGTCTGGAGCTCACTGCAGTGTCCCATGCAAGTCTGTATCACGAGGCTGATGGGTCTGCACCTGAAAGTTGAAGAATCTACACTGGAAAGCTGAAGAGTCCCAGGCAAAAGCCAAATAGTCTGTGCTAGAAACGAGGAAACTAAGTTCAAGCGGAAGGCAAAGACTAGAGCTCCTCTAAAGAACCAGCAATCAGTCCTTCCTCGGTTCCCTCTTATTCCATGCAGGCTACCTGCGCTAGGACAAGTGTAGTACTCACACTACCTCTATGCCCTCCTCTTGCAAAAGCTCGGGATGTTTATAAAGTGAGGACCCTGGCCCTCTGCTGAGCTACTTAGTTAACCATCTAAACTTCTCAAATTCATACAATGTATCAACTATAACTGAGAAGTTCAAGAAGTGTTCTTGAATCTCTATAGAATTATTAATGCCTTTTTTTAATTTGAATTTTTCTGTTTTCAAGCAAAAGAAACCCTAAACTCATAAAAGCTTTATATATAAAGGGAATTCATTTCACCATAAAACTAAAACACCAAGGGTTAACACCAGAAAAAGAATCTGGATTCTAGATCCAGGTGACATCATTTATTAAAGGCAATCATATAAAATTGCTTGGGAATTCAGGATGGTGTTTAGGGTGATATAGGGGAACTAAAACTCCCAACCTGTTAGATGTCCAATACTAGATCATGTTCTCTAAAATCGAAGAATGAATTCTAGGAACAATGGAGGTTCAGAGCAGAATATATTTACTGGGGAAAGAAAGTTTCTAAGAGAGACAAAGGGGTCTTGAGTGGGTTGCTGAGTATTCTACTTTTCAAGGAAATTTCACAGAGCAAAACCATGAGGTGGGGCAAGTCTAAGGTGGGAAAAACTAATCAACTAATAAGATTACAAGCATAGTCTCAGGTAATATTGATCCAAAGGAAAATCACAAAGTCGGCATAAGGTGGGACAAAACTATGATCAACCAATAAGATTATCAATATAATTGTTTAGGTAATATTGATTAAATAGAAATCAATGAGAGAAGTAAGTCATATAGCAAGCATACATGGACCAAACGGGCTTTTCCTAGAGGGGGTGGGTCAGTGGCTCTTCCTGGGCCCCCGCAACAAGGCAATCTGATCCGTCCCTATTTAGAATATCAACCACTGCTGTCCATCCCTAGGGGAATTACCTGGGTATAGTCACTCTATCTTTTGTCTTGAGGCTGACCCTCAATGAACGCCCTTCCCCCACAGTTGCAATGTATTCTCAGTTTCTGCACTGACTCTTGAAGGCCTGTCCCTGTGTGACTGCCTATAATATTGCTACCTAACCTAGCCATCTGCAATAAAGGTACTCCTTTGATTTCTTCTGAACTCAAGGACAATGAGACCACCACTGTTCCAGCAAGAGCACAGTCACTGAAGAGGACAGTAGGAGAACTGAGACGCTATCTCCTCTGGTCAGCCTCTCGCCTTATTTCTTCCATTATCCTTCCAGCTTTCATACATATGTGGAACCTAACTTCTAAGAGAATTGGGAATGTTCATTGAGAAGTGCTCATTTTCACGATGTGTCAAAGCTAGGGTCCTATGTAATTAATTCATTTCTTGAGAAAATTCAGAGTGTCATTATCTTTTATGTCAATCAAAAAAAGCTAAGCAAGAATGCATGAAATAAGGCAGATTTTTCTTAGGAACTGCTAACTAGCTTCTTTGTTTTTTACCGTACTTTCACAATAAATCCCAAAGGATTTGTCTGTTATATATTTTATTTATAACCCTTACAGTCTACAAACTTGCTAAATAATTTAATGTGCAAAGCCTTGTCATTACTGTTAGCATATAGCCACTTTAGAAGATAGTTTATTACTATTTTCCATTCACAGTTTCTACTACAAAATCACTTACTTAATAAATTGTTTATTTATTTACCAAATACATAAGAAATCCATACTAGCCAGACAATATGCTAATTGCTAGGTATACAAACAAAGACAAATAAGATGCTGTATTACCACAACTTTTAGATTGACCACCTAATATTATTGCTGCTCACATTTAAAAGGAATTTAGACTTTAACAAATTTACTACAATACGCTCAAAGAAATATGATACTCTGAAAAAATAAATCACAGACAAAGAAAGGTAGATGAGGAAATTCAAACAGAAGCCTCACATATTAGGTGATTGTTTAAAATAACTCATATAACAATATAAATTTTTTAAACTAAGATAACACCTTGGGATTTACTTAAGAGAGGTGGAAAAACAACTCATAGTTCTTTCTGCCTCTTTCAAAGAGATCAGCATGGTCATCATCCTGACAGATGCACCAGATGCTGAGGCAAGCAGAAAAACAAAAAGGACACCCAGGATTTGGAGGTAGATTTATTTAGGTTGATGGGCACTGAGTGGGATCATTCCCAGAATATCAGGCCCTGATTTCTGGTGTTCTAGGGCTTATATGAGATAAGCAAGCAGGAAGTACAGTACAGAGGCAGAATGGCTTGCCATCTGGAGATGGGTGTTTACACTATGTATCACAGTGACCAGCTGTTTCTAAGAAACAAAAACAACCAGGACTGGAACAGGAACTATTACCTGAGCACCTAACAGACTGAAGTATACTGGCTGGAGAGGGGAACCTTCCACTACAATACTACTAGTGTGTCTTAGTTCATTGAAAAGAAAGGTTTATGCTAATATCATTTGGAGAATTTTTTATGCCCATATTTTGTACTCTGAGTAACTATTTTGAAGATAATAATACACAGTGGATTAACTATTGTCATTCTTTTATTTTGTTGTGAAACTTTGTTTCATTTTTTCCATAAAATAATAAATTTAGTATTTCTATCATATGGATTGAAAATTCATTTTATCTTTCCTAAGATAGCAATAAGTAACATTGCAATAATTTTAATTTCTCAAACTATCATTGAGTCTTTGAAAAAGTTGTCATTACTATTGACAGCCTACAAGTTATGCAAGAAATTTGCATAATACAATACAGAATAGGGTTTTTCCTGATGTTTTGTACTTGTACATTCTAAAGAAAGCAATGCCAAAAAAAAAAAAAAAAAAAAGCAAACAAAAAAAAAAACATAGAGGAATTAGCTCCTATCTTTCTAGCTCTAGAGGGGATTTGCAATGGGGAAAGTAGAAGTGTAGTCCTCAGCCTCTTGGGAAGGGTAATTGGGAATTTTCCACTCTGCTGGGAGAGTGGAAGATTCCTCCCCTGGTGGGTGGGGTGCTCCCTTCAGTCACTGTTACTTGTAATTCTATGGTGAGAACTTCCTGTCTGTCCACAGAACCAAGGCAGCTATGCTGTATCTAACTCTTCCCAGAATCTTGTAACTCGGCCTTCTTTGTTTGTTTGTCTTGCACAGGGAAATTGATTTTAGATTATCACTCTTCTCTAGTCTGGTTCTTGACATTAGTTCTGCCAGTCGTGTTCTTAATATGCAAAGCCAAGCATTAGAAGTTTCAAATGAAACCTTTTCTCTCAAAGTAAAGCCTATTATTCAGAATCAAATGCACTTCCATTTCAAGCTAATGTTTGCAGTATGAGCTTGTGCAACTCAATTAGGGATGTTAAAGCCAGAGTGCAAACACGTGTGTGTGTACACATATGGACAGGAAACAAAGGAAATATTATCACCAGAGCAATGGATACAAGTCAGTATGAAAAACATTGTATTTAATGCCATAGACTGCTATCCAAAGGCTGGTACAATTTATTCAGAGAGCACTGCAGGAACATAACCAAAATCCAAACCCCATTGTTCTGACTTCAGTCAAAGTATGTTTCTGTTCTTGTTTTCTATGTCACTGAATTACTTCTCTCAAATATGATGCCAAATTATTAGTTATGGACTTATCAAAACCAGTTATGTAAAATGCATTCTTAATTTTATGACTAAAACTATTTTATCAGTCAAACATCTAAATATTCATATCAAAAATGAAAATAATGTTGCATTATTAAAAACCAGTATTAAAATTGAAAGCTATAGAAAAGATCTACTCAACACAATTGTAAAATCTGAAGACTGACATAAAACAACCCAAGTACAGAGGTTAAAATTCTCCTCTGACTTTATTAATACAGTCCGGCAAAATTTTCCCCCTTCTGTAAAATGAAAACATGCCAGAAAAAAAAGTTATGTGTCAGTTAGTGTTAACTGCCAACTTGACTGAATTAGAAGACTCCTGGAAAGGTGACTCGATCATGGGTGAGCAAGACTCAGGGATGGATTAGTCCTCAGGTGTTCAAAAGCTGAGTGAACTCAAAGTAGCAGGTTCCAGTTGGAGAAAGTGAGCCATCGGGAGCTGTGCCTTTGCAAGGTACATCTTTCCTACCCCTCTTCCCGTCTTCTGCTTGCTGCCTGACATGAACTTCCACTTTGCTTCACCACATCTTTTAACTATGACGTTTCTGCCTTGGAACCAGCTGACCATGGACTGATACCTCTGAAACTGTGAGTTAAATTAATCTTCTCTTCCTTTAAGTTATGGTGTCAAGGTATTCTTTCCCAGCAACCAGGAAGTGGATCAATATAATTTGTAAGGTACTTTTGTCCAGGGCCTGGATAACAGAAAATAAATAATATTTGACTAATAATAAAACGTTCTAAATAATAAAGTATTCTGAATGTTTGTAAAAGGTAATTTCCTTTAAGACTTTTATGTCTTAGTGTATTCTTAAATATTACCTAATTTTGAAGATTTACAATACAAAATTGTCCATACTAGTTGAAATAACTAATTGTAATACTCTTGACCTACCAAAATGACCATCTACTAGTACTCTTCAACATTATTTGAAGTGGATGAGACAAGACTTTTCAATTGCACATGAAAAAATTCAAACATTGTACTAAAACACACAAAATAACAGATTCTCACATGATACGCTTCACTTTTAAATGTGAGTCTTATAAAAGCCCATTGTGTTTTGCCTGAAGGCATCTGAGTAGTTTCTCATCTTTGGGCATCATGTAAATGACTTTTCTAAATATGTCATGTGTTTTTATATTTGATTTAATTTCAAATTGGATTTCATGATGCCCAATATGGAATTAAAATTCTTAATCCCATGAGTTATACCCATTTTGTATTTTATCTGAAGCTCCATTACTTAAATTGGGCATATACAAACACTTTCTCAAGTCTGGAAGTGATTTCTGTAAATTTGCATGATCTTCGTTTCCAAAAAATTATAAGGTATATTTGAAAATACTAAAACATTTTCCACATGCTAAGTTTTATTTTTCCCAAAGTATAACTGTACCAGAAAATTCCCCCTACCCCATCCTGTATACTTCAGATTATTAGTTGCCCAGGTAGTGTTCCTGTTGCAGTTCCGGTTGCTTCTGTCTCTTAGAAATGACTGGCCACTGTGACACATAAATGGTCACTATGATTCATACTGTAAGAACCAAAGACAGTCAAGTACTCTGCCTCTGTACTTTCCCTTTTAACTCCACAAAAACCTCCCTCCTGGGCCTTTGGGGTCTGATATTTTGGGTATGATCCTGATCAGTGCCCCTCAATGTAAAAGGAATCTGCCTCCAAATCCTGAGTGATGTTTTCAGTGTTTCTTTTTGCCATTGCATGATGCGTCCCAAACAAAAAATTCATGTTGATCAAAATCTACCATTAAGAGAGATATATTCAAGGACTTGGTTTGTTTTCATTTTTGTGGTCCTGGGGGTTGAGCTGAGGGCCTAATGCATGGTAGATACGTGCTCTACCACTGAGCTACATCTACAGCCCAAGGAATGCATTTGAACAAAGTTTAACCTAAATGAAGACAGTTCTGGTATCTTCCAAAGTATTAATTAAAACATATTAAATATCTTTAATTTAATCCTTTAGATTTGTCTTCCAGCTCTCTTTTCCTGTTCTGCTCCAGAGGGATCCATGGGACCTGGATCCAAATGATCCACCTCCTTCCAATTTTCCATTGGTGCTGGCCCACAGCACACACAAACAGAAGTGGGAATGTGCAAAGGGAGCAGTTCTGGCAAATTCCCCCCTGCACCCTTCTGGCCTGGTGACCCCTTTATTGAGGATCACAATTTCTACCACACATTCTTCTCCAGTTATCCTGTTTGGGTCTTGGTAACTACTCCTCCCTCTACTTTCTTCTGCCCCTTCAGGCCTAGGAATACGTGGTGGAGTTAGTAATGGGCAATTTGTAACACCCAGCTGAAGTCAATCAGCGTGGTTCTGGGTGTGGAAGGCCCACTTGAGGATTGTTGCCAAAAGCATAAAAAGAGAACTAGAGGGGAAGATGGTGCTGTTGATTCCCCTGGAGAAGCTTGTAGCATTGGTTTTCCTGATATGAACTCAACTGTTCTCATTGTCTGAGGAGCTTGGGTCCTCACTGTCCCTGAGGATGGCTGCAGTTCTTTTTACGGGAGCTCTGCTCCTTACTTTGAGCATTGCTTCCTGGCTCCAGTGCAGATCCCTCAGCCTGCTGGCACAGATCCTTCATCCCACTGTGCAGACTTTCCAGCTTCCACCACTGACTTTTGGGTCTTCTCAGTGAAGATCCTTGATATAGACTCACCAAGACATTGTCATGGGCTCTATGTCTCCACCTGAACTCATGAAGGACATTGCCATGGGCTCTAGGTCTTCAACTGGGCTCGTGTAGGACACTGCCGTGGGACCCGGGCCCTCAGCTGGGTTCTCTGGTTCTCTAGTGCATGGACAAATTTCTTGCACTCTTCCACATTTGACTTTTTGGGTGAATATTTTAAAAATAATCCTGTAAATTATGTGTCCTGTATTAAATCTATTCTACTCCCTTGCAAAACCTGACTACAACAGAGTAGTAATGGTATCTCAAAGTATCACCCTAAGAAGGTGTGATATTTAACTGTGTCAGTTCGAGTTCGAAATGCCCAACTAAATTAGCTCAGCATAGTTCTGGGTGTGGAAATCTCACCCTAGGGAAGATTGTCACCAAAACAGAATAAAAGGGAAATGAAGAAGGCAGGCTTGGATTCTGATTCTTTGGAGGAGCTTCAGTCTTTGCCTTTACCTTAGACATCTGGTTTCCATCAGAGATGCTTCAGTCTCCAGCACAGACCCTTCAGCCTTTTGGCACAGATCCTTTGGCCTCCTGATACGGACTCACAAGGGACACTGCAGTGAGCTACAGGCCTTCCGCTGGATCCTCAGGATCTCCAGCACTCAGACAGACCTTTTGCACTCTTCCACACCTGACTCTGCAGGCAGTGATTGCAAGCAAATCTCATAAATTCTCATACATTTGTATACCTTGCATCAACTCTGTTTGTCTAGTAAGCACTGACTGATACAGAATTCCTTTCTTTCTTTCTTTCTTTCTTTCTTTCTTTCTTTCTTTCTTTCTTTCTTTGAGCTAGGGCTTCACTATGTAGCCCAGGATGACTGAAACTCATGGCAAGCCTTCTGTTTTGGCTGTAATCCAAGCACTGGGATTAAAGGTGTGCACCACCACACCCAGTGAGGGTAACTGTATTTCTTAAAGTACCTACACCTTTACAAATAACTTCTTTGTTCCATGTTCAGTTCTTTCTCAAGTTGTTTGGTTTGAATGAGCCATTTATTCTATTCAGGAGTCTGATTAATACAGTTTCTCACATACCATTTCAAAATATTTGTGTATGTTAGGTTTTTTTTTTTACTCAAGGAAACTACTGTTTTTACACATAAACTCAAAGGCCAATTCATTATTAGTTGCCATCAAAAGCATGTAGTTTAAATTGCCATTAATTATGTATTTGTCTAGATAGTACCTAGAAAATATTTCCTTAATATCTAGTTTAATCTCTCTTTGATGCCCTAATAGTACTGTATTATCTAGACTCCCTGTTGTTTAGTACTAATGAGAATGTTCCTCTATTTTTTACCTTCCCTCCTGAGCATTTTAGTTTTACTCTTGCCTGAAATTTCTTTATCCATTGACTTCACTCCCACAAACTTTATATCTTCTTAATGCCAGGGACTAAATGTTGACCTAAAATAATTAAAAGGGTGGTAATTCCTATGCAAATGTAATATTTGAAATGCAGAATAAAATAAGTCCCTGGAGTCAATTAGTTTAAATTACTGCAAAATAGCACAGATCATGATAATATTATATGCTGTAAGACTGTGGACAGATCCAAATCTGGAAAAATCTAGATTTTGCCATAGCAAAATGTGACATCTTTGATTTTTCTCTGAAGTCAACAGTATTTGAAATTCCAATAAGAAAAATTTAATGCACTAAAAAATGCTAACAGGGTATGACCAGGGCCTGAAATTTATTGAGATAAATCAGATCCATAAGATCACATGGCTGGTACATTCTCCTAAAACAATGAAGGACAGGGTCATATCACTCTAAAGTTTGCTTTTTCTATACCCTCTTGTATTTAGCAGCTAAGGCACCTGATGATATCAAGTTTAATAAGAGAATTCAAGTCCTTAAATCAGCCTTCCTACCTCCAGTCTCACACAGCCTTAATATCTTCCGTACATTATCACCAGACTGTTTCTTCTAAAATGAAAATGTCTTATTACAGGATTTCCAATAACTCCGATTCCTTCTAAGATAAAGTTCACACTCTCACCAGGGTTTTCTAACATGCTGAGCTTTCTTAAAGTTTCTCAGTTAGCTTGCTTTTTCAGCCTTGATTACAATATTCTTGAATGTCTCTCTCCATCCTGCCTCTCTGATGTGAAACCAGTCACCTTCCAACATCAGGCTCAGATTTTCTATGACGGGTTTCAGAATTGGTACCATGTCTTTTCCTGCAATGTGAAAGAATGGATTTCTATTTTAGTGCCTGACGTGTACTTCTTTATTTCTTTATTTATTGCATAAGTCTCCCTGTATTGGACTATGAGTTCCTTAAGGGTAGTGGCCTGTGTATTAACCACCATTCCACTGACAATGGCTCAATGCCTGGTGCTAGAAGTACTCAATCCTGAGTGCTGAATGAGTGAAGATGGAATTCTGGGGCAGGTCTGATCTCCATCATTCCTGCTTTCTATCGGTTCACTTGTTTTGGTTTGTGGAGTAGACAGTTTCAAGCTTTGAACTAACCTAAATTAAAAATTACCCCCAGATACAAGAGAAGAGGTATTCCTTACAAATAATTCCAACTCAAAACTGTAAAAATTGTGGACATAAATAGAAAATTATTGGTTTGTGGAGTAGACAGTTTCAAGCTTTGAACTAACCTAAATTAAAAATTACCCCCAGATACAAGAGAAGAGGTATTCCTTACAAATAATTCCAACTCAAAACTGTAAAAACTGTGGACATAAATAGAAAATTATTGCAACACTGGAGTAATAATTGCTATAGGCAAGACCCACTAGTGCATGTTAAAATTATTGGGTGACAGTTTAAGGAGAATCAGTATGTGCACAGTCTCAAAGTATCACCCTCAAATATTTATTAATTAGAAAGGGGAAAATAGTAACTGTACAGTGAAGACACACGACAGATAGCACCTTTGCCGACTTAACCTCACACCGTGGACTCATCATCATGTGTCCCCAATGCACATAAAGAAAGATGCTTTATTTAGGCGATCTTTCTTTGTTATGTGCCCTCTCTCTCCCAAAATTCACAACTCTAGAGTAACCATGAGAAAACAACAGTTAAACTATTTTTGCAACATTCTACAAAATGTTCAATGGAACCATTACTGTTCAAAAGTGTAGTAACTGTAATTGGTGAAGAAGAACCAAGGACCTGTCACACATTAGAAAAGGCTAAGGAGACAACTGCCAAGCGGGATTTGGGACTAGGAAAAGAGACACTATATGAATAAATGCTATATACCAGTAGAAAACAAAAATAAATATGTAAATAAATAAAATTATTTTCTATTGGTAAAAGTAACACTTGAAATGTCTTATTTCCTCCAGGAAAAATCTACAGCCAGAATTTGGTTTCTAACTATAGACATAGTTGTCCTTGGATTCTGACTCTCACTGATTTTGTCATAAGACGAATTGTATTAATAGATTAACAGTTCCAGTAGTTCTGCCTGCTCTTCTGTATAACTATCAAATATTTTATTCTGATTGATCAGACTATCCTAAGTGCTGTACATTTACCAACTCGATTCATCCTGGTGATGACTCTGTTTTAGAAATGAGAAAATTATTTTTTTTTGAAATGAGAAAATTAGTAAAGAGAACTTATTTAAGATTTTCCAGTCAACAATTACCAGACCACAGATTCCACCTTACAATTGTTAATCCAAAACTTGTGCTTTAAAACTTCATGATATGCTATTTCCTTCAAAAGTCAAAAGCCTAGAGTTTATTTTAGAATATTTGAAGCTTAATTCAGTAAACAAAATTTAAACTGTGAGAGCTTTGTTGAAGCTTTAAAAAAATGTCTTATAATTCCATATATACATTGACATTAGAAGCTAGGTATGGTGGTGCACACCTGTAATCCCAGCACTTGGGAGGCTGAGGCAGAGAATCACTGTGAGTTTGAGGACAGCCTGGGCTACATAAGCAAGCTCAAAGCCAGTCTGTACTACATAATGAGAGTCTAGCTCCAAAAACCAACAACAAAGAAAGCCCATTCATTGGCATTATATTATTTCTTTCCCAAATTCATGACAGTGCAAAAATGTTTCTATTAAGCAATTCACATTATTTGTTTAATTAATGAATCAATTTAATTAGTACAAGAATGTATTCTATTCTTCACTTGTGTTAATATACAGATTTTCAAGCATAACATTGCATTTACAGATAGGGATGTTCATTTAATTATGTTTAGTAATTTATTATTATTGGGAAGAGGATGATCTTTACCTGCAGCATTAGTCTATATGAAAAATTTGGTAATTTTGAAATTGGTTCATTTTTGAAACTGAATAATGGTCTCGTGCGGTCGGTCACACCCTTTGTAAATTGGCCAATTTCCATTCGGTTGATAGCACTTTATCTGTGTGCATTCTCAGATTGCCAGCTAGAGACTGTTGACTCAGAACCACATGACAAGTCCCTGCTCTAGCAATTCTTGCCACAGATTGTCTTTTACAGAAAAGCCACTGTTAGGGTTATTTTACCCCTGAAATGAAAAGGATACTCAGGGAGAGAATATCTTTTGTTGTTAGTTTGTGATAGGAGCCAGTGTCCCCTTTGCATTTTGAAGTAAGATGACATTTTCCCAAATCACATTATGTCAGGCTCAAGCGTAGAGGTGCCTTGCTTTGCTGTGCTTTTCTGTAAAGCCACCAGGCATGGGTAAATTCTGATATGGGATTTTGAAAAGAATTAAGAAATTAGCATTCTAGTGAAAGTCTGCAAATCATAATTTTCAAATAAAAGTTTTCTCTGGCCAAAAGTTATTTTTAGACCATTTATTTTCTAGTGTATTGTGGAAAAAATAACATCATTCTCTTTGCACAATGTCCCGTATTTTATATTTCAAGTATCTGAATCCTCAAATGAAAGACATTTTCTGAACTCAGTGGTTTTTGATTGAAATAAAACTGCTCTGAGCAAACTTTGAAGGCCTGCAAAGGCAAACTTATTCCTGGTCAGTGAACCGGGCTTGCTCTGGACGGAGCCCTGAGCTGCCTGCTTTTGGGCACAGCTGGACGGCAGTGTGAGTACTGACGTACAGTACAGTCCCCACAGCAAGAACCAGAAGCAGGACCTCGAAGCCAGACAAACATCTGTGCTTTCACTCATTTCTACTCTAAAGTAGGGATCTTGTATTCCAAGGATTACTTGTGTCTGCAGCTTTTGTAGGATAATGGCCCTTTTATTGTTAGCAATAACTAGAGACTGAACAAGTGGTGATGTATTGGGCAGGGAAGGTAAAGGTATAATATAAGAGGGTGAAGAAGTCAGGTCTTTTCAAAATGAAAAGGCATCCTCTTTAAGGATCAGAAGAAACAGAGCAGAGTTCAAGTAAATTGATGTATAAGCTTTACACAATTCTAACAGAAGAGTTTTGAAGTCAAAGGTGGGAAAGGGGGAAGATAAGATAAGTTAACAGAGTGGTTCCAAAGTTCATTTGGAAAGACAGGCTAGAAAGAATGTAATAAAAAGTCTGAATGGAGCAGAGCTTGCCCTCATAGATATTTTATACAATCGTAGACTGAGATTATTGATAGTGTTTTATTGTATAAATACACTGACAGATAAGTCAGAACCATCTTATAGTGTGTATTCATGTAAATTAGTGCCTGTTTTCCCAGCCATTGCAGGAACCTCTGTAGGTGCTTGGCTGAGCTGGGGATGGCTTTGCAGCTGGGACAGACTCTTTTCTCCAGAGGAATAGGCTCTGCTGGCTCCACTAGCAAGGGATCTTAACTAGAAGTCAGTCTGTCACTTCTTGAAGAGTCTTATATTTTTTTTCTTTTTCTTTTTTTGTTTTTCCTTTTCTTTAGATTTTTTTTATTGGTACTGGGGATTGAACTCATGACCTCACACTTACTAGGCAAGTGCTAGAAGTGCAGAGCTAAATCCCAGGCCCAAGGAGTTTTATATTGTGTGTGCTATTTGGTAACACATGGAAATGCTGCACAGGAGGTGGACTGGGTGGTCTCCAGATGGATGTGGCGTGCTTGTGTGTCAGTACAGTGAAGTTCTGCTCCACGTTGTGTACCAAGTTGGCCCCCTAAAGCTTAGAGGGGAGCTTTCCTCTTAGCCCACTACCTCTTGATGGAACTTTGTTTCCCAAATGGCTCCTCATGCACACATGTGCTCCTGTTCATTCTGTCTCCATAAACTTTCCTGTAGGGAAGGCATGACCATGTTTAAAACCCACTTCCCTTGATAATATTGTATGTCTATTGCATTTGAACAGTAAAGCATGACACATGTAAAAATATGTGGTATTTTAAGGGTTGTAAGAGATGAGCTGCTGGAACCTGGGGACATATGATCAAGGTGATGCAGTGGCAGTGACTCTGGCGGCCTCTGCAAAGAGAGGCAGCATTGGAGGAGAGTGGCAGTGGACAGGGGGAGCAGACCTAGAAGACTGAACTGGTTGATGGTGAGTGCAGAGGACTCCGTCTTCCCACAGGAGAGATCGATTGGCTGGGAACCATTTTGGAGTCTGGTTGGATAAGCCTGGAACCAGAACTGCTCCCTGCTTCCTCCAGCAGCTCCTTGCTGGGCACAGACCTGTGGAAATTGCTCGGACTGAGTCCTGTCCCTGCGCACATTCTAGGGGCCATCTTGGAGGGTCCCTTTGGGTCGCCAGCTTGATCTGGAGGCAGTAGCCTCACACACACTCCAGGGGCAGTAGTGGAGGATCCTGCTGGTGACCAGCCCAGATTTACAGGCAGTGGCCCCGCCCCCACACACACTCCACCAGCCATAGAGGAGCCAACACAGGCTGGGAAAAGCAGCAAACAGCCCTGCACCAGCACACCCAATGGCCACCATCAGATATTCATAATCAGTACTGGCTAGAAGAACCAAACTGTCTCACTTCAGAGAATTGTAGTCAATGCAAGGAGTGCCTGGGATCCCAGTACCCATTTGTCCAGAAGAACCCAGGAATATGTCAAGACGAAGAAGCAAAAGGCAGTCTCTGGCTTCCAATCCAAGCAGAGCAAGTCCAGGAGATGCAAACACAGAAGAGATCGGGAGTCACACAACAGAAGTTTCTGAGGTGATGGCAACTGAAGTAAAGAAACAACTTCATGAGGCTATAAAAGAAATTAGAACAGAAATACTAACTCAGGTAAAAGAAGAACTGAGAAACATAATAAAAGAATTGCTAGCCATCTCTAAAGAAGACATAGATGAAAAAATGGAGCATAGAAAAATGAAGGACAATACAAAAAATGAATGAACAATACAAAAAAGATTTAGAATACATGAAACAGATTCAAAGAGATAACCAGGAAATTAAAAACTCCATTGAAAGTTGGCAAAACCACTTGAAAGAAACTGAAGATAGACTTTGAAACCTTGAAGACAGGTTTGCAGCTTGTGATCATGAAAGGAAAGATCTCTTAAAAATAAAAAGGAACCTGGAAGTAACAATTAAATGGCTGCAAGACAACCCAAAGAAACATAACTTAAGAATAAGACCCAGCACTTGGGAGGCTGAGGTAGGCGGAGCGTTGTGAGTTCGAGGCCAGCTTGGGCTACAACGTGAGCACAAGGCTGGCCTGAGCTACATAGTGCGACCCTGCCTCAAAAAACCAGGACCGGGAGTTTGGCTCAGTGCCTTAAGCGCCTGCCCTGGCAGGCGGGAGGTTGTGAGTTCAAACCCCAGTGCCGCAAAAAAAAAAAAAAAAAAAAAAAAAGAATAAGAGGTGTGAGTGAAAAAGCAGGGGTCAATACAATTAAAAGTCTATTTACAGAAATAATATCAGAAAACTTTTCAAGCATGGGAAAAGGAGTGACATTCAGATAAGTGAAGCATATAGAACTTCTGCTAGCCGTAGCCAAAATAAATCTACACCCAGACATATAATAATCAAGATCCCAGACATTCAACACAAGAACAGAATATTAAAAGCTGTTAGAAGAAGCCGGGCATGGTGGCGCATGCCTTTAATCCCAGCACTCGGGTGGCTGAGGTAGCTGGAGCATTATGAGTTCGAAGCCGGCTTGGGCTACAACGCAAGTACAAAGCTGGTCTGAACTACATAGTGCAACCCTGCCTCAAAAAACCAGGCCTGGGAGTTTGGCTCAGTGGCTTGAGCACCTGTCTGGCAGATGTGAGGTCGTGAGTTCAATCCCTGGTGCTGCAAAAAAAAGAAAAAAAAAAAAGTAAAAGCTGTTAGGGAAAAGAAACAGATCACTTACAAAGGAAAATCCATCAGAATCTCGACAAACTTCTCAACACAAATTATCAGGTCAAGAAGAGCTTGGAGTGAAGTATTTCAAGTCCTGAAAGAAAACAACTTCCAACCCAGATTGATGTACCCTGCAAAACTATCTTTCAAAATTAACAGAGAAACAAGATTCTTCCATGACAAAGAACAACTGAAGGAATTTATGACCACCAAGCCAACCCTACAAAGAATACTGAAGGACATTCTAGAGAGAGATAAAAAAGACCACAGCTCCAGAAACAGTGGCAGAGGGGTATCACCAAGCGGGGCAGACAATTGACTAGAGAGGAGAAGTAGGCAGCCAATGACAGGAAATGGCATGGCAGAGACAAGGCAGTGCATGTTGGCATTAACCATTAATGCAGATGGCCTCAATTTACCAATGAAAAGAAACACAGGCAGAGTGGATCAGGAGACAGGATCCATCAATTTGCTTTATACAAGAAACACATTAAACCTGAAAGGGGGTTCATAGACTGAAAGTCAAAGGAGAGAGAACAATGCTGTGTGTGACAGGGAACCAGAAAGAAGTGAGGGTAGCTTGCCCATTAGCTGCATAGTGGATAAGAAAGATATGGCAGTTTTATCCAAGGGAAAGCTACTCAGCTATAAAGAAAAATAACCTCAAGCCCCTTGTAGGTAAATGGATACAGCTTAAGATCATGCTTATGAATGAAATGATCCAGAGCCACATGAGTGAACATCATGTTATTTTCCTAATACAAAAAAACTAAAGGAGGTAGTAGGATTCAAAATACACAATACATATTGTAAAAATGAAAGGGGAGGAAGTGTCTAAAAAGGGAATGCAGTGACCACTGTTAATCTATTATTGTGATTTGAGTCCTGTATTGTTTTCTTTGTTATGCTTAGTTTGGTTTTATTCTATTTCAGTTTGTCTAATTTTATCATATTTGATGGCATGGACGGCTATTTCAAAGATAACAAAATACATTATGGTAGCCATTATTGATATCCAATCACCTTGTTTTGAAGTCCTGTATTGCTTCCATTGTTTTGTTTTTATTGGTTTTATTCTGTAGTATTTTTTTTTATTATATTATGCCTGATGGTATGGGCAGTTATTTTGAAGATAACAAGAGTTATTATAAGGGGAAAGGAGGAAAGAAGGAAGGGAAAAGGAAAAAGACATAAATTTGTATATATGTATACATAAGATAGTTAAAATGACTATACTACTAAATGCATTAGTTATTGAAAAAGAACAGTTAATACTCATGTGATTAAATCAATTTTACATGTCTATATCTGTTAATCTAAACAACTCCTTTGAAGGTAAGATATGCAATATTACAACCATTGTCAAATTCCAATCATGTTGTTCTGTAAACCTATGATGATATTGTATTGGATTTGTTGTTGTTTGTTTGTCTCTTTTGCTTTTTGCTTTTCTTTTGTGTCTTTTTTCTCTTAAATAAAAAAATGCTGCATAAACAGATCCTATTTTATATCTTAATTAACATATAATAACTATTACTTCTAAAGTCATTAAACAATGGATCATATAATACGTGAAGTTGGATGTAAAGCTATTATTTGGGAGAGGGGAACATATATGGGCAAATGCTTTATTTTTATACTTCAAGACCAAGTAAATTAGCAAAAAGGAAAACTATCTGATATTAGGTGAAAATATAAGTGATTAGGTTTGGTAAAACATCTTTATAAGTGTTACAAAGAAATCCTGGAAATCCTGGAAGACCACATGGAGGGGACGTTATTTAAAGGAGCCTCCCACCGACCTCAACAAGCAATGGAAGGCATAGAACAAACAAATGGTGCCCTTGGTGCCAGGAGTACAGGTGATTTTATTTCACTTTCACAATTGCTTGCAATATTTTTGTTTTTTACAGTATACATGCTATATGTTCCTAATCAGGGAAACCAAAATAAGTAGTTTTCTTTAATGAGAGATACAACAATGGGAATCTGAAAGTAAATAACATAGCTGGGACCCACCAGTCCTTAGGAACTCAAAAGGTATTTGGTTGGGTCGCACATAACATGCAGAAAGATCCCATCTTTTCAATTCACCTGACTGGGATTTTAATTCCACTTTAAAAATTTTTTTTGTTTAAAAAATTATCAAATTATTTATGCAATGCATTTGCAATAATGTAGAGCTAAACAATCAGCATATTTATGCAATAAGAGCAATAAAGTTATTATTCTGAATATAAAGATAAGTGGTTTTCAGTCAATGTTCTTTTAGTTCAAATAAGAAAAACTTCAAATTGGCTTAAGCAAGAAAGTTGAAAAATTATCAGAGGGCTTCTGAGGTTATACGAATGTCTTTGTTCAACTATGATGAATGTGAAGAATTTTCAAATGGAAACCTAAAGCATTCAGGATGGGTAGGATTAGGTATTTTCTAACGGTCATGTGCTGCCAGTGTTATGCAAGCCTTCTCCTTGGCACTCCTCTCTTCACTTCCTGGGGCATGCTATAAATCTCATTTAAAATCTCGTTTGGTTTGGTTTTAGTGCTGCTTAAAACTGAGTTCTGACATCCTTGAGATTTTTATACCTCTCAGCCATTTCATAAAGCAGCTCATATCAAAAGTCAGGATAAAAAAATTACAAAGCAGTGAGTTTAAAAATTTTAAACTTTGGAAGAAAATGTGAGCACGAGTCCTTTTCAACTCAGTATGCAATGGCTGGAAACAGTTTCGTAGACTGACGTACCCCCAGTCATCGGTCCATGGTGGATGCATTTTTCAGCTGTAGTTTTTCTGGGGTTTTTTTTGTTTGTTTGTTTTTGGTTTTGGTTAGTAACATTCAAGTCTCATAGGGAGCTCTCTAAAGGAAGGGTATATAATGTCTTCAGGGAATTATTTCAACAGCTAATTGAGGAAGAAAATGGAAGAGAATGGAGTAGAAGAGCACTCTCACTGGGAAGGGGGACTTAATGGTCTTACCTCTGAGAACCTGACTGTTACCTCTACAGAAGCCCAGGGGACTCTTGATATTGAGTTAGGTGAGAAAGCATTTAAAGGTCCTTCTCTTTAAAACCTCAGAGGCAAAGGAACAAGAAATATGTGCAAACCATGAGAGTTTTCATTAATTCATAGCATGAAACCTATACTGTTTGATCTCTGTAGCATGATTAGTCCTCAGCGCTGTCATGTAGAAGCAGAGATACAATATATTGAAGACTGGTCTAATGTTTCTCAGAGTAGGGTCAGCATACTTGAGGTGCTGAGGTGTCGCTGGGAGTCTTGAAGTCTCTATGAAAGTCCTTCGCTACTGTGTTCAAAACCAAAAGAAAAGGGCACATTTGTAATACAATGGATTGGATCATTCAGTTAACTTCATTATTCCCATGTACTCAGCGACCACTTGTTTTTATTTTTATAATCATGTTGACAACAAGTGATCATGGGATTGGTATTAATTTTTAGACTATTCATAAGTTAGTTGTTTAAAGGTTATTTATAGAAAAAGCAACTAGTATTGTCCTCAGATAACGTGTTCAGTAGAGTGCTTTCAAATATGTGCTTAACTGTTGTAACAAGGGGGAAAACAATTTTAAAAAGACAATCAGCCAAGTCTCAAGGGGCCTAATTTCTGGTCCTAGCTTTAATACCTCCTAACCATGAGATTTTGGGAAACTCAATTTAAGATTCTTGAACATCACTTACCTTGTAGTCAAAATAAGGAAGTGCTGTCAGAGCTAGGTGAGCTGTCAACATAGTCTTCCTTTAAACAGTCAGAGAATTAACCATTTTCTAATAATCATGTGCTGTCAGTGCAATGCAACAAACCTTTCTTAACCCCAAGAGCATCCAAGAGAAGAAAACTGATCAGTTGCACGGTGTTGCACTGGGCAGCGGTGACGATTTTCAGTACCATCCATTGTCTTCCACAAAGTAGGGTGGGTGTAAGAGCAAGTCTGGGTGGGGTCCCTTCTCGGCCTGACACTACTCTGTTTTGACTCCCGTACATATACATGCGATTGGCGGTCTGGGAGTTGGGAGTACTAATTCCTTTCGCCTGTTGTGATCCAGCAGAAGTGTCCTGGGGCAATGGGATGAGAAAGGATGGGGTCTGGAAGGGAAGCAGCCTCCCTGATCTCTGTGGTCTGGACGCCCCTGGGGCGCATTATAAATGCTACCTTCGTAAAACGTCTTTTTACATTGATCGTCACATTCAAACTAAAATTTAGTGCGCTAAGCCCTAAGAGGCATCTCCAAAAACTTCAGGGAAGAGCCCCCTCACGCTGTAAGAATGCTTAGCCTATGAGAACAGCAGTTCTCCTCCGCTCCCCTAATCCCACACAGAGCTCTGCCAGTCAGTGAGAGGCTTTGTCGTGTTTTCTCTGGAAGCCAGCAGGAAAGTCCTGAATTCTGAGGTAAGCATGCGAACGGAGCAGTAAGTATGATGTGGTGGTTGAGACCATGTTCGTGTTACAAAGAAATAAAAAGCCACCACGAAGTGCAGAGATCCAGACTGAGTTTAGAGATGGGGGTGTGTGTGGGGGGGTGGCTGGGTGTTTCTAGTGCTGCTGTCAGAGCGGCAACTGCGCCAGTGTTTTCTTGACAAGGACCATGAAGAAGGCGTGTTTTGTTCGCAGTCCTGCGTTTCTTATGTCACCTTTCTCCCTGCTAAGCCCCCGGGGAGGTGTTTTTAAACCGTGCTGAGAAGCGCACGGGCGAATGAACAGCCTGGATCCAGTGCCTCCCGGGGGAGGATCTGCAGGCACGAGCCGGGAGGGGCGCGGCGCGCACGGTCTCGGCTCCGTCCGGGCTCAGGAAGGGGCGAGGTGCCGCCCTCCCGCACAGTCCCGTCCGCGCCCTGCGCCCAGCTGGTCCGCGCTCCGCGTGCACGGGCGGGGTGCGATCGGCCCGGACCCCCCGGAGCTCTCGGTTCCGGAGCCCGCTGCGCGCAGCCCGGGGTCTGGCCGGGAGGGGGAGCCACGCGTTCCCGGCCGGCGCGACCCGGAGTCGGGAGCCTCAGCGCCGCCGGCACCAGTTTTGGCTTCAGCTGATTACGAAGAGGAGCGAGGGCACTGCAGCCCGCGGGCGCCGAGTCCAGCGCCGCGTGGACGCCGAGAAACTTTCCCCGCGCATCGCAGGCACAACGGCGCGGGGCCGCGAGGACCCGAGGGACCCGACCGCTGCGTCCCGCAAGGTACCGGGCCCGCGCGGGATGTGGGGTCCCCTGGCCGGAGCCCGGTCTCCCGCCGCTCGCGCGGGGTGTCCGCACCTCGTGGGGCGCTCAGCCCGGGTGCGGGGGCCCAGGCGCGGGACCGCGCGTCGCCGCTGCACGGCAGGTTGAAAAAGCGGGGACGGCGCAAAGCGCAGGGAAGGAGGCTGAGACCTGTTGACGCCGCCGCGCCGGGGCTCGAGGGCAGCGGGCAGCTCGGCGAGGTCGGGGCGCAGCGTCCCCCGCGTGGGCGCCCGGAGTTCCTCGGAGCTTTGCGCGGTAACTTTGGTCCTGGTGGCCGGTGGGGTAAGCGTCCGGCCGAGGCTGTGGGGGTCACAAGGAGCGGGGTTCCCTCACAGGCCGCCTTTGTTGGGGGAGAAGTGGGCCTGGGGGGCGGGGAGGCGCGCTGTTCTGGGGTCGAGCTGGGAGCGTCCCCAACCGGGGGGGGGGTGAGACCTGGTCCCCCGGAAGCCTCTCCGGCCGGTCCCCCTCCCCTGACCTCGCGCACTCGCGGCGCCTCTCGAAACCGGCGCGGTTGCTCCGGCTTTGCGTTCTGAGGCCGCCGTGCGCGCTGCCCCGCGTGCGGGAGGAGCCCGGCGCAGGCTGGTTTTCTTGGAATGTGTTTACAATGTTGAATGAGACCTGAACGGGAAGCTGGACGCTGCCGCTGGAAATAGCGTGCCAAGGTAGAGTAAGGAAGATTTAGCTGGCGTGTTGGGCTTGGCCGGGCCGCCCGGTACCTTGGGCGAACTCCAAGTGAGGGCTGGCGGTCAAGCTACCCTTCCTTGGGACTTAGTTTATTCCCCCAATTTAGCTCGCCTTACTTTGATTTGCAGTCAGACCTTTAAATGTACTACTTCATTCTGCAAGTTTGACAGAATGGAATGTAATCTACTGGGAAAGGTTTAGTGCATTTCTTTGGTTCCTCCTCTTCAAAAGATATTGCATCAACATTTGAGGGAAAAAAGAAAGTTTTGGAGAGTTTTACTTTTGACTGCCTCGTTAATTTCTATGGCTAGCAGCGAGAACAGGATGTTGATTTTGTCTGCAGTAGCACATGGGTGATTAGGTCCTAAAGGAAAGGAGATCACGAGACAGAGTGAATGTGAGGAGGTAGGAAAGTCTGGAGAGGAATTGGAGGTTTTTCAGACTTGCAAATCGCTCCCTCTCTGTGCCAGCCTCCCCTTCCTCCCCCCACGTAAACAAGTAGCCTTGCTAGAAAACCCACCAACTGAGAGAATGCAGCCGCTGGATACTCTAAGCCTTGTTGGAAAACGAGGGCCCGGCTAAGGTACTGCTCCAGTGCATAATGAAAAGGTCTCCTTGAGCTGTCCAGGAGGGTTTTCCAAGTTTTTACGACTGACAAGGAAAGAAGAGAAGAATCTGGCAGGCAGCCAAGCTAGTCTGAGCTCGGTAGCCAGGCACGAAAGAGACTGGGGAAGTTGCTGGGCATAATTGGAAAGGCGCTGGTGCTTGGATTTGGGGTTTAAACAGGGGGGTTCTTTTGCAGTGAGAATTGTTAGGCGACTAGGATCAGTCTTTCTGGCAAAACACAAACTTAGCGTAGAATAGAGCCGGATGCGACAGAGAAGAGTGAAAGAAGAGTTCAAGGAGGGACGTCTGACTTTTCCTTATCAGTGCTGCTTATCAGTGCTGTGGCGAAAGAGCTGGGGCCCGCGATGCTGTTTTGGTGATAATACTTTGTAAAAATATCCATGTTTGTTGTTGTCTGTCTACCCTCAAATTGGATTAAATTTCCTGCAACTTCACTCCCTTGACCTTGACCTTTTTTGTTTTTATGGTCAGTAGGGACTGGACACTCGGGCTTTGAGCAGATTTTTTTGAACTCGAATTGAATAATTCACTTAGGTATTCTCCAGTAGCACGGATTTGGGTCAGGGAATTAAAATGGAAAATGCATTCACTATGTCTTCCTTGAGTTTCATAAGTGATCCAGATAGAAGAAATAGAAGTTGGGGTGGTTTCGCACATTTGTCCAGTCTTACCGCTTTCTAATTCCAGAGCAACCAGGACTCAAAGCTTTATCTGCAATTCAGACCCTTCTTTTATGTGTAGTAGTCGTTTGTGTTTCATCTGTCTATTTTTTTGTGTTTCAGGGAGGTAGGTCTACCCTTGTGGGGATGGGGGTTGAATGGTAGAACAAAACAAAGCAAAACAAAAAAACCCCCACAAATATGGCTTGTATTTTTCCTGGACTTTTGAGTTGGGGGTTGTATCAGCCTGCGCCCTGAGATTGTCTATGAATCACTCTCTGCAAACTTGTTTTCTCCGATGGTGATTTCAGTTTTTCCATTTGCAAAGTAAAGAAACTTTCCTTTACATAATTACAAGCTCACTGTGAGAATTAGAGGTGAAATAATGTTAGTGGGCATTTAGAATTAAAGGTCTTAGGGTTTTTGAGTCAGTTGACTCAATTGAGTTTATAGATGTTAAATAAGAATATTTGTATCTAGAATAAATATATAATAATGACATTATTTAATTTGTAAAAATTACTGCTTTTACATTTTAATCACAATTTTAGCTTAATCATCAATTTTTACTTGTGAGACTATTGGGTGAGATTTTGTTATGCTCAAAGCTGAGTCTTTTTCTCAAACACAAAAGAATAATCATTAAATGCATTCGTTACTATTTCAATGTATATTTATAGTCAAAAAAGTTAATTTTTAAGTCAAGCTCAATTTTATCTTTTTTTTTTTTTTTTTTTTTTTTTTTTTTTTTTTTTTTTTTTTTTTTTTTTTTTTTTTTATTTTTTTG
>RJWM01002072.1:0-14457 GCA_004363535.1 Dasyprocta punctata | reverse complement strand
CAATTTTATCTTTATGAGAAGTTAAGAAATATATTTGCAAAATTTGACTTCCTTCTCAGTAACAGTTGAAAAACTAAAATACATATAGGATATACAATAAAATTTTCTATTTCCTTAATACTTTAAAAGATAGATTTTGGAGCTGTTCATTAATTGATTCAACCAATATTTATTGCATGCCCATTGTGAGCCATTGGTTCTGTGTTTAAATCTTAGCACTGAGCTTCTGAGATCTGTTGATTTGTGCATCTTACTTACTTATTAAACATTTCCCCAACCTATCATTTATTATCTATATTGTTAATTATGATGTGTAAACTAGCTAATTGTTGGTCCTTACAAGATACTTGTGAAATATTTAATTTTTGGTTTGACATGTCAATCAGTGAAATAAACTATATCTTGTTTGATTGGTTGGTTTTGAGATAGGGTCTCACTATCTAGTCCAGGCTGGCCTTGAACTCATGATCTTCTTGCCTCTACCTCTGGGGCTCTGGGATTATAGGTGTGCAGTACCACAGCTGGATACAGCCTATTTTTTATAGTTCAATGTGTTATGCTGTACTCATGAGTGTTTAATTTAAATCTGCAAAAGGATCAAGTCAATTTAAAAGAGAAAACAGTGAGAATCAGTTGTTTAAAGAATAAAATCTTTTTATAAAATGCTTAGAAATAGCTTTTATTTTTAGATTTTACGTGATCACAAATAGTGATTCTGTAGAAAGTGACAGTAGAGGGGATGTAGTGGTTGTTGAGTTTATAGTTGACATGATACTATAGGTTTTGTTTCTAATCATAAAAAGTGATGCTCTTTTTTGAATCATCAACTTTCAAGGGCATACGATGGCAATTTTATTGTAAAATATCTAAGTTTTTCTTTAAAAAGTCTTTCGCCATTGTGGAATGGAAATGATATTTTTTTATTTACATGTTTACTTACAAAGTAATAAGAATTTTACTTTATTTAAATATAATAATGAATTCAAAGGTAGTTGCGGAAGCCAGTCGCGTGACTGCTGTTAGTCCTGGTCTGTAACTGTGTTTAAGGTTGGTGGATCTAATAGTGTTTGCTTTAGTGCATTTAGAAAGCAGGAAGCTTAAGATAGTTCCTGTGGGAGCCTAAAGTATATTCAGATTGGAAGAAGAAAAATGGTATAAACTTTGAGCATAGAAATTCATTCACTTCCAAACAGTGCTGTATGAAGTTGCAATCAGGTCTTTATTTTCAAAGAGAATCGCTCACAGTCATTCTTCCGCGGTGTGACTTAGAAAACAGTACTCACACTGCTTCAGGTTCTATGATTTGCTAACTTTGTGGTTGTTTTACGCTTAGAAAATGTTTTTCATTTGAACACAGTTCCTTGACTCATATTGTGCAGGAGAGTAAGTGTTAATTTTCTGTTTATGTTAGGTGACATCGTTCTGGTAAATTTGAAATTAGATTTGTCTCTTAGTGTTGTGTGCTTAAGAACAGTTTTGCAAAAGCTGCTCCAATTCACTCACGGAATAAGAGTGAGTGAATTAACTTGGGTACGAATTATGATTAGTATTGTACTTTGTGCCACATTTCAAGGATTAATATAGCTTTTGAAAATAAGTTTAAATGACTTCGTATATATTTTCTAGGGTGCAGCTAAAAAAAAGGCACATTTAGATAAAAGTTGCCTTCATTTCACTTTTGAGGGATAATAGTGTCATGTAAGTATATGGACATATGATCATCATTACATTCCTTCTGAAAAAGCAGTTCAGAACAGACCTCAGAAGCTTCCATAACTTAGGTGACTAATCTTGGCTCCCTGCCTCTCCCTCCCCTTCCCCACTTCCTTGTCTCAGTCTCTCTCTCTCTGTTGCTGTTCCCCCTCTATCGCTTCCATCACTATCTCTATATCTCTGTCACTATCTGTATCTCTCTCTTTCTCTATGTGTGTACTTACAATTATGAAGCACATTTGTTCTTAGATGTTTCTCTTTTTATGCTAGGTATATTTGTATAGGGCAAAATAACTTCAATTAATTGATATTTTGAACCCAGATTTACAGTTTATTTAAAATATTTCCCAGATGACTTTTGACAAGCATCTTTACTGTTTCAAATACTAAAGATGTCTTAAACTTTTATATAAGGAATTGAAAAGAAATAGGCAAGATCTTCTTTCTGACTGTGAGCTCTGATAATGACATAAGTCACTGCCTCTTGTGGAGCAGGATACAGGATGACATGCAGTTAACTACACTGAGATAAGTTCACTACTCAGAGGGTGAATATGGCTAATAACTTTTTATGACATGGTGAAGTGTGCGTTGTTTCTTGGTGTTTTTGTACAATTTTACCACATGTCAAAGTGGACCTGTTTCTCACCAGTCTCCCAAGAATTTTGAGGATCTAACACATTTTGCCAAAGCTGACAACACAAAACTATGATGAATGGTTTGAACCCAGTCTTTGGTCTACTTTCTTGCAGAAATGAAGATGGTCATTTAAGAGCAGAAATAATCCACTAACTGAATCATTAAGAAGTTAACTATAAAATATTTATGAACAATTAATCCAGTATTTCATGAATAATGGCAAGCTATCCTCTGCTTGGTTTGTATTTGAAATATAATATTTGTTCGAAATACAATTTTAGCTAAATAAACCAAACAGCATCAAGGCTTGGTAATGAATGAGCAAATCTGAGAGAAGTAGAAGTCGACGTAAGAGAATAAGCTTGCTTTTAGCATCTTAGTTTGATTCCTCTCGTATGCATTCATAAAATCAGGAAGATGTCATGCTTTAAAGTAAAAATTTTAAGAACAAGCAGGTTCATTTATTCAGAATTCAACATTGGTAACTTAAAACATAATTGGTAGATACTGGTAAGAGTTTTACTTAAGAAAAAAGACTTTGTAAAGTGTTTCCAAATGTCAGTATGCATGTCATTATTTGTAATCTATTTCATTCTTGTCTACTTTGAGGAATTGTGTGGTAAATACAGAATTTTTATTGCTGATCAAACTTTTACTTTCTGAGGATGAGCACTATTCTAGTTATAAAAACATCCTCCAGTGTAAATGCTGATTGCTGCTGGCCATGCACGGAGTTACAGAGAAAATTTGGTATATTGTAAAGAACAGTTGTATAGCTAAATTAACTTCAAAACAATTTATCCTTATGCTGATATAATTTAGTATCATTCGTCGGAGGACCTTATTTATCCAGTGCAGTCTCTCAAAATACAGTTCTGGAGAATCATTAAGGGGTCATATTTGAGTAAGGGAATTTGATTTGAAATGACATAAGTCCCATCTAAAAATGGCAAAGTTCAATTGATGCTTTAGATTTATAAAGTGGTATTCCTTTATAATAAGAATAGCCGCAGTTTTAAAATTTTATGAATTATTTTTTCTGTTTTAATGCATTAACGTAACTCTGGATATATGAAAGAAAAGCCTTTGAAATTTTTACCAATCGCTAAGAACATTGTATTGCCAGTCATCTTTAGTCTTTTTAAAGGAAAAGCTATTGTGAAATTTATAACATCTGAATTATCATAGGGTAAATCACTTTTATTAAGTAGAAATTTATAATTAATTTGGAAAAATGAAATTTTCTGGAGTAATAGAAATGAGACTTTTAGGCAGAATGTTCTAGACTTGATATAATAAATATTTCAAATTTCCACATTCATTGAGATTTTCTCTTTATTTTATTTAATGATTTTGTGTTAAATTGTCATAAGTTTGCCCTGCCACATTCCAGAAAACGAGTTTAAGCAATGAAACTATAAATAAAGCGATTCTGATATAATCCAGTGGAATTAAAAATATTTATTGAATACCACTTTTTCTTTTTTAGTTGTGTCCCTTATTGATAGCAGGTGACCTATTCCTGATTCACATGAATAGAATTTAGTGTTTCCATGTAATTCTGAGGTACAGTGGTGGGGATGAGGGGGTAGGAATGGAGAAAATGGGTATTCCCCAGTGTGGGGGGAAGCAGTATATGGCAAGTGGAGGTGATTCTTGGACCAGTTTATGAAGAATGAGATGAGTTGACAGACATTGAAGGGAGGTGTTTCAGACAGCAAAGAGGCCTGAGCCCTTGGGGATGGCTTAGCAGGGCCAGCTTGTGGATTTGGGGACCATAGAGAAGTTTCTTCTTTCTGTCAATGTGTTCATATCCATAATCATTATATATACAAGGGTTTAAGAATTCAAATTGGTTTAATTATTATGAAACTTTACCGTTTACTATTTTTTCTGTTTCTCCATAACTGCGACACATAAATGCAGTCACAGGAGTAAATTGTATTCTCTATTTCATGTTTACATTTAATTTCAGAAAATGTACTACATTAAAAAAAATTCTCCTTTCAAACATTAACTATGTTTGCAATGGTTGTGAATTGGTTGGAAATATTTTTTTATGCTGATCATACTTAAATGTGGATTATATAATTTTTTTGTTTTGTTTCGTTTTGCTTTGCCTCCTACGTGCTACCCATGACAGTGTAAATACTTTCAGATATGGAAACTTGAGATTACATGTTTAATCAAATAATGTGGATTATTCACTATCCATTACTGATAAAAACTTTAAATTGAAGTTATTAGTTTTGGAAGATAAAAATATAGAATACAGTAAGTATAGCACATTGCTATCATGATGGGGACTTGAAATTAAAATATATGTAATGTAATTTATTGCCCTTTAGTCCTTTTTTTTTTCTTTTTGCTTGGCTTGACCACTGTGCGAGATATATCCATCCTGAATTAGTTTCTTACATGATTGATGTTTGATTTACTTGATTCATTTTATTTCTAAAATATGTGCTAGAAGCAATCTTTTTAAAAGCATTAATTTGAGATAAATAAGTTATGGAATTTAACATGCAGACCTCAGTTAGTAAACTTTAAGTCCAAAAGATGGGCCTGCTGGGGCTCCAAAAATGAGGGCCCAAGTCCCAAAATGTGGCAGAAGAAGCTAGAGAAGCAATTTCAAGGTATCTTGAATCTTCCCTCACCTTCGCTTCCTTGTCTTTTAATCCTTTTTCTCTCCCAGAATTCTGCAAAGCATTTCTTCTGAAGCATTCTTCTTGGAAGGAGTACAGTTGTTTGAAAAGTCATCACCAAGGACAGATTAACCACTGGAGAAAGAGAATTCATTCAGGACACTCTGCCTGTACAGTCTTATCATCAAAGATATTACCTGATATGCTTTGTTTACATAATAAGACCAATTCTGTTCCCGTGCTTCCTTCTCTTGACTGTTCCCATAGCTTGTCTTCACCACCACCCAAGATTTGTCAGTCCCCTCCCTGTTCAAGCCTCTGTTCCTCTATCTAGCTCAGGAAGTTATTTAAACTTCAACCATCTGGCCATTCTTGAAGACTCTTACTTTAATATGTCTTCCCGTGTTATGATTTTTTTCCCCATGCATGTTAATAAATTAATAATTTCTCATATTCTTTTTCCTGTTTAATCTGTGCATTGTCAGTTCATTCTAGAGAACCTTTCCTGAATAAAAGAAATATTTTCCCTTCATCCTTACAGGTCTGATGTCATAGTAGTTTTGTACTTAAAAATTGGCAGTACTTTCAAGATTATAATGCGAGTTGTCAGTTCATTCTAGAGAACCTTTCCTGAATAAAAGAAATATTTTCCCTTCATCCTTACAGGTCTGATGTCATAGTAGTTTTGTACTTAAAAATTGGCAGTACTTTCAAGATTATAATGCGAGTTAATCACTTTTCAGTGTCTTTCTTAACTGAGGCTCCACTGTTTGTTTTCCATAATGTGAAACAAAAAGCATCCTTTGTAATTCTTTCCTTCCATCCTCTTTTGGATCTCCAGATTCCCTTTGAATGTTACTGAATTCTACAGTTTGGATCGAGACTATTCCCAGAGCCTCAGATGCTCATACAAATGGGGCAGTATAGCTGGCTTGCTGTTAAGAGATGGAGACTGGTCAGAAGGAGTGGGGTGCCAGGATGTGGCCTCAAAGGGTATAGCTCCCTTTCTAGCTCCTCTCTTCTCCACTTCCTGGCCTCTGTGATGTGAGCTGTGGCTTTCTTCCACCCAGATCCTTCTACCATGCTCTTCTTTCCTTGGAGCCAGTGACCATGGATTGAAAACACAAACCAAAAAACAAAAATCTCTTCTTCAAATTGCAGCTGTTGGGTGTTATATCACAATGATGAGGAAGTTACCAAAAGACTGAATGACATTGAATTAAACTTGGTGTGTTTCTCCACTTGACGTTAACACTTCTTTCCATTTCTTGCATTTTCATTTGTAAGACGCTTATTTTCACTTTTAAGAGCCACATCACTTTCCTTGTGATTGAAGCAAACAGTATTGGTGGTCTACCTGTTATGGGTTATGTTCCTGTGGCCCTGCCAAGTCTCATGTAATCATGGATGTGGCTGAGTCTGGCATTTGTGATTGGTTTGTTGTCTGGCGCTGGGATTGGTGGTGTAAGTATAAGGGTGGGAAGAAGGTGTGTCCTCCCTCTCTCTTGCCAGTTCTCCTTGCTGCTGTGGTGACTATGAATGGCAGCTCCACCATGCCATGCTGCCTTGGAGCCAACTGAGTATGGACTGAAACCTCCAAGAAATGTAATAAATAAACCTTTCCTTCCCTAATTTTGGGTGTCAAGTATTTTGTCTCAGCAATGAGAAAAAAGTAACCAAGACACCACCCAAATCTATTTCTAATTCCTCTTTCCCTGGTACTGTTCATATGTCCACTCTTCTTTATGTAATTCTGGGGAAGACAGTCTTACTTCTATTTCAAGTACAGTTTCACTTAGGTTAAGCCAATAAACATGATGCCTGTGTTTCCCTTGGCAGTGATTGGTTATTGACAGAACACTTTTTCCTTATCCTAATTATAGCCAATTGTTTGAAATGACAGACTAGGGAGAGATGGTGTAGACAAGATATTTTATGCTTAGCAAGGAAATGTTGAGAAGGTGCATGTCAGTGTTTGATATTCATAATGTCTGGAATAGGTACTTCATATTGCTATACAGTGTCAGTCTTTTGCCAGGAGAAAATCCAACTTGAGGGCATAATGTATTAAAAATGGAAGAAAAAAAATTGTAATCTATTTGGCTCCTTGATGGAATCATTAGGTCCCTGAATCAAACGACCATAATTCTGGAGTTACTGTTGAGTGAGATAAGGAATTTCTTTATTTAAAACTAACTTGAATAGAATTTCTAATTAATTAAAATAGAAGAATTTCTAATTAATTAAGCAGAGACATTATGAAGTTATTAAGTGGTATCTTGGTTTTGTTAGAAATGGTAATTTAATTATTAGATCAAGTTTGTAAGGTACTTCAGTTTTATAAGTATTTTGTTTGAGGTGATTCATATATAAAATGTTAAAATTACCAAACATTACTGCTTTAGTATAGTAAATAGATCAGTCATCTTATTAACCAAATTTATTCTGAAATGAATAAATTAAGGAGGAGGTGGTTGCAAAGAAAACTGGGAGTAATCTAACAGGCTCGAACAACAGGCATTTCAGTTGAAATATAAATTCATAATCTCATCAATTCATAGAATTACACTATGTATAGTAATGTGGTATTGTTAATGTATTAGGGACATTAAATACACATAAAGAAACATTAAAGGTATCTCCATGGTTGGAGTAATTACCAGCAAGAGTTGTAGTCTGATGTCATTGCTGATTTACAAGTACTCAAATATAAAAGGTAAAGCTTATAGCAGTAAAATTAAAGAAACCTATGAGCTGTAGGTCCACTCGCAGATGTATTAAAATGCAGAGACAGTGACAAAGAGTCTGTCCTCCAAACTCTGGTCAGGCTCTGTGGAATCTTCTCAACTTGATTTTTGTGTTCATCTCTGTATTGTCCAGGTTTAGCATGAATTCTACTAAATGAGTTACGCCATCTAAATATTTGATCACATTTGATACCTTTTTGGATGCCTTTCTTTCAAGAATACTGTCAGGTTACTTTGGCCAGAATACTCCCTTACTTGTGATTTTTCTCCTCTCAATAATTTTTGTTGTGTTGCTTTCCTTTCTGCTCATTGGCTGTAAATTCTGTCTCCTTAATTCTCTGAGTTGAGTATCTCTTCACATTGGATAACTTGTGCTGGTCCCTGTGCGTGTTGGGTTGGTTCTGAAAAAAGTCTGCCAAGCCATCAGTCAGTGTCATGAATAATTTTTTCCTTAACAAGTATTTATGAAACCTTACTTCACTGTAACCACTGTCAATTTAATTCTTTTCTTCACTTAGCTTTTTGGTGACTTAACATTAAGCTTCTTATTTTTTGTAATGTACTGTCTTAAAGTATGGGGATATATGTGACTCTTTGTTGTCTTGCTCTATGGTGGTAAAAATTACCCAAAGTTGAGAATTGACGAGAGCATGAGTGAAATATAATTGAGGGTATTAATGCCCTCCGAAACTAATAGCTAACCAAGTGGGAGTTAGAGGCAGCAAAACTCGCAGTAATTGAACAGGCAAGCTCAAAGAATAGACCAGTGTCCTAATGGGCAGGTTTGTTGAAAATGAGGGGGCGTGAGAAACAGAAAGCCAGAAGGTTGTGCAGGCCAAGCGGGTGAGGAAGAGAAGCTGGTGAGACTGTAGGTGGGACTGTTAGAGGTGTGGAAAACCTGAGGTAGAGCAGGGTGGTAACCTGAGTGTTGGCCAAGAATAGCATGGCTAACATGTCAGAATTGGCATCAGGTAGATGATATGAGGACTTTATAGATTGGCCAGAGCCACAGCCAGGAGCTTGAATACCAAGGGAAAGTGAAAGAGACAGCAGAGAAGCAGTTACCCATGGGGTCAGCCAGTGACAAGCCCTTCTGTCTTGCAGTGACTGAGGTGTCCACTTTTGTGTTTTGCATAAGACTGCAGTTAACATGCTTGAGATGCTTCACCCATGAGATCACCACCTTCAGTGTTACCAACTGAGGCATTCACTACACCAGGAAAGCTGGGCAAGAGGGACCAGGGAACTCAGAGGACTGAGATTCTCAGAGGATTGTTGTTCTTTTCAAAGCCCTTGTTCGGGAACTATGTGGTGCCCTCCCTCTGCTCTTAGAATAGGAGTGCCCTCTGGTGATCTTTATCTAGCTTAAAGGGGGGGGGGCACATTCTTGTGGTTTTTGAATGTGAATAAATGTCATTTAGTATGGAAATTAGCGTAAGTGAATCTGTTGATCTGCTTTGGAAATTCCAGTAAAACCTACCACCGGGCTTATAGCAGACACAAAGTAAGGAAGAGGGTAAATACCCTGACAAGTCAGTTTTGAACTTCTACTTGTGCCGAAGTAACCAGAGAAAGTGAAAATAATTTACACCCCTTTTCTCCAGTTCCCCAATGCCTTACTCTCTTCTTTCCCTCCCCTCTTCTCCCTGTCTTTTCCCTTTCCCTCTCCTCCTGTTCCTTTCCCTCCCTTCCCTTCTCTTTTGCTGAGTATCTAACCCAGGGCCTTGGGCATGCTCTATGTCCCAACCCATTAATCTCAAACCTGTGAATGTACATTAAAAAGGATTTTTTAAACAAAAGAATAATGATAACTGCAACCCTTAGAGAGAGCTTAAGGTGTCTTAAGAATTGTGGTGTTTCCTTCCCTCATCCTGCTCTGGTAGTTTACAGATGATAAAGAAATTCGACTAAGTTTCCACAGACAGCAAATACTGGAGTCAGAGTGGCTGGTAGACTGTAACTAAATTGCATCTGCATACTGTATTCCTTTGACTTTTGCTTGATTTGATTAGTCAGGAGAGATAAAATGTTAATCGAATACACAATTTGGGTACTAAAGGTCCCCTAAAGGCTCATGCTTTTGGGGACTAAGTCCTCAGGGAGCTGCTATTGGAGGTTGTGGAAACTTTAAGAGCTGCCTGGTAGCGACATAGGAGAAAGCGAACTCCCCAACCTGCTGGATGTCAGATATTCTGAATTCCTGTCCCCTGAAGTGGAAGAATGAAGTCTAAAGGACCAAGGAGGTTAAGAGTAGGAAAGGTTTATCGGAGAATAAGAATAGGTTCTGACAGACAGGAGGGGTCCTGGAAGTGGGTTACCATCGAGGGCTTTTCTCAGGGATAGTTCATATAGCAAGGTCACACATGTGGGTACCATGTGGGTCAAACTGTAATCAACCAATAAGATTACAGTTATAATCTCCTAGCTACTATTGATCCGGTGGGGAAGTGGAGGACATAGCAAAGTCATATTAACCTAAAACAGGAACGTTTTGGGGAAGGATGGGTCCAAGTGTTCTGGTCACTCATCAAGGTTTCTGATGCATATCTCGACTTGATGGACTCGGTGGACCAATTACAGAATTGCCACTCATGTCTTAGGAAGGTGTGCAAGTCTAGCCTTTGGTTGAGGCCTTGCCTTTTTCAGATGTGTCTCCAGCCACAATTTTGATGTCTCCACCTTTCACTGATTTCCGTGGGAGCCCAGTCCCTCTCTAACTGTATATTAATTTTTATCTAATCAGGCTGCCTATAATAGCGGGAAATGTCTACACTTTGATTATTTGTCACAGATTGTGGGAGGTAGGTAAGGTTTCTAGCTTTGGCAACTTGGATGTTTTGGCAACATGGATGTTCATCAACAGAATAAGTACAGTAGGAGTAGGATTACTGGAGGACAGGTATGGCTTCAATTCTGGACATATCACATCTTAATTTGCCTCCGAGTCTTTCTGTTTAGGTGACCAGTAGGAATTGAAAACATGAAAGCCTGGGAGAGGCAATCTGAGCTGGACTTGTGACATTATGTGCATACTGTGTGCATATATGAATGTTTTTCGGTTTCAGTTTATAGATAGGAGTGTTTGGCTTAGAGGGAGGAAAGTCTGCATCATTGCTCAGAGGACCATTGATATTTTAAATAGGTAGAAAAACCATGGTCTCCAGGCAACACTGAAAGGAAATGACCAGCAAAGAGGAAGAAAGGTCAGACGTGATGTTGTGAGACCTAAAACAGAACAAAAAAATGTTTCGTGAAGGAATGGATGATTAGTAATTTTGGATAGTAGACAGGTCAGAAAATGAATATAAAAGAGTCTTTGTACTTGAAGGTTTTTGGTGACTGATTGGAGTGAATAGTTTTGGTGGATTGTATATATGTAAATTATAGAGGACAGGAGTATTTGAACAGCGCTAAAGACAACCCTGGCATGTATGAGTCTATGTGTGAAGAAGGAGATGTGGTCTGGAACTGAGCGGGGATTCGAGTCACATCACAGAGAGGATTTCTTTGCTGTGAAAAAGGCTTCCTTATTATGCTTGAAACAGATTTGGCAAGTAGAATGCCTGCAGGGCCCAGGAAGCATAGGTGCAGTGAAATCGTGCTGACTGGTTAGTGCTGCAGAACCTGAAGGGGATACATTCGGAAGTCACAGTCATTTACTTTAGTTCTGTCCACCTTTAGACATGTAAGCCTCTGGGCCTTCTTGTCACATCTGCCATAGTGGAGAGCAGCGACTGGTGTAAAGTACTATGGCAGGTCAGCATTCTAGACAGTATTGAACGACAGGTTTCCTAAGCGAATACAGTGGAGGATTCATGTAGCAAACAAGGTTTAAGCTGTGAGGTAGACAGTGGCTGAAATAGTGGACCAAGGACTACAGTATTAAAAGAAAAGGCACAAGAGAGGGAAGGAAACCTACTAATAAGGGGAAAAAAAGAAGCCAGGAAATGGAGAGGAATCTGTGGATTATAGGAATCTGTTCAGAATATTTCTTATCAGACTTGTACTTGTTCCCACACGATGGAGGATGGAGGAGTGGCTCATTTGCCTGAAAAAGACAGGAGAAGAAGGCAGTTGAGTCTGAAGAGTTAAGGAACTGAAAGACTGGCATGCTGAATGGCTGTCCCCCATGGGTTTGGATGTCGGTTAAACAATGTGGGCACTCATAATGGTAATAAAATGGGCCCAAAGGTGAATAAATTTGGAAACATGGTGGAATTGTATCCCAGGAATGGATCTTAGAACGGCATGTTGAGTTGTGAACATGGACATCATGATGACAGCTGACCAACAGGCCCGTGAGCACCTACTTTGGGTGGCATATAAGTACCTCGTAATGCACTAATCCGCCATTAGCGTTCCACCCTTTTAAACTCATGTAACCCTGATTACCTTCCAGAGCTTCGTGGAGAAGTACCATTGCATCAGGAGTTCCAGATCCAAAATATGGGTATGAAGATTTTTATAGTACCCCAAAGTACATTGGATTCATTTTGGGGAAGTTATAAGACTTACTTATTCTACAAATAAGTTCAATAATATAATTTTTTTTCCTATTATGGGACATGACACTGTTTTATATACTATGTCCAACTAAGTTAGTACTTCATTGATGACTCAGACACATACACACGAATATTCATTACAGTTCAATATGATTAATATGTGACTTAAGGTTATACTACAGAAAGCCTGAGCATTGCCTTTTCATAGTTAGGTTATGCAGTTTACAGATTAAGTGCTCTTTGGCAGGTTATTGGACACTGCTTCTCTTTCTTAATCTGTCACAATACAGAAAATAATTATGTGGAAATTTCTTGAGGAATTAAAAACATAACTGGTGACTTTAGCATAGTGGCTGGCGTTTTGTAGTTGGTCAGTCAGTGATAACTGGTGTCACCATGTCAGGTATACTTGTCACATCATCATATTTAAACTGTATAATGAAATTGTGTGCTGGCTCTATTTTAATTTAAAAATATGCTACTTTACCAATATAAATTTATCTCCAGTAATAAGTGGGAGAATTTCAGTATGTCATTTGTGACTTCCAAAAGATAAGAGAGTCATGAAACTTTTTCTGTTTTGACTGTATCTCCATCAATGAGCTATATATTTAAAAAACACTCACTGGTTTAAAACATTGTCTAATTTGAGCTTGGATATATAATCTTTTTATATGTTTGTCCGTTTTAAGTAAGTGAAATATGGTAGAATGACATTTATAATGAAAAATTAATATGAGTCAGAATAATAACCCTTGATTGCTAAAGTTGTGTAGCAGAAAATGATTAAGATATTTTGCATATATGCACTCACAGTTTTTTAATTGAATGACTCATTAGTTCTGTTGAAACACATTTAAGAATACTGAAGTTTAGTGTAAAAGGCAAAGTGTCTCCCTGACCGTTTTGAGGACATTTTCTTTATTTTTAATTATAGCTTGGGTCGTGTGCCACATGCTGGTCTAGTTTTGGTGTTTTTCATAGACTGCGCTTTGATGTATGCATGGCAGCGCACCACCAGGGTGGTGGAAGACAGAAGTTTGGAGGACCCCATACACCCAATTCCATGATTTTCAAATTTGTGGTCTTATTAAACACAGATGGAAGGTTGTGGACTGACAGTGTTTAAATAGAAAATTAATAATCAGGGAGACAAATCATTTGCCTGTGGTTCTTGTCAGAAGCACACGGCAGGCGATTTTTCATGGGTAGACAGCCGCTTGTCTGAGCCTGGAGAAAGGATGACTGTGTTATGCCCTGGGTGGCTCTGGTCCCCTCATGCCAGTTTGTTTTGTGCCTCATTCAGCCCTCGCAAAACCTGGTTCATTTTCCAGGCCAGTAGTTGTGTACATAATGATCAGAGGCCTGAAATATGGCTCCTCCAGGTCATTATTTTCTCTTTGTGTGCATTAGCCTCACCTGTGCCTGGACCCAGCCAATTCTGGTTACGGGAAAAGTCTGTATCCGAGTCTCCTCCTGACACCTGCACAGGCATTAAAGTCAATTAGGCCTTGAGGGTAGAATATGCCTTACGGGTTTGGTATTTAAAATGCATCATTTCCATAAAGGGCTAAGGAAAAGCTGCATTTTATTTTGTAAATTTGCTACAGAAAATTTTAGCACAGAAAAGTCTTTGAAAACTTAATTCTCAATATTAAAATGACAACCTAAGAAAAATCAGTTTGGGGCCATTTTATATTCCCTAATACTTTCAAAATAAGTCTGCTCTGGTTAAAATTTGAAAGACAAATAAATGCATTGAAAGAAATAGAACAAACTCAAACATCAGAAATGTACTGGAGCTTTGTTTTATTTGTGCACCATCATTCCATCTCCTGTACTAAACTCTTGCAAGAAAAGTGCCGTGGAGTGTGTGGTCTTATAAAATACCGAGGTGAATTATTGAAGACTTACTGAGATGTAGATGCCTGGCTCCTTATCATTCCATCTCTGGGTGTGCGTGCAGCCCTTCTCCCTGCTCTCTCACATGGTACCTTCAGGATCTTGAAAGCTTTTACTTAGTTAAATTGGAGATATCTAGCTTCTCTGGAATCGTCTTGAATGTAAAGTGAAGGGGATGATATGAATTTTGTATGCGTCCCTGGGAGGAATAAAGATAAGAATCTACAGTGGCACCCATAGATTTTCACATAGATTTATCTTGTGTTGTTTCCTTTCTTTTTTTTTTTTTTTTTTTTTTTTTTTTTT